>BGPR01010816.1:0-12779 GCA_013235015.1 Araneus ventricosus
AAGTATCTCTTTAGGAGGTATAAATATTATTTACATCATTAAAAAAATTGATGTTGGCAGTCAGTAAGTATTCATAATAATATTTGAACAAAGAATAATGCAGAGGTAATTGTATGGAATTATTTAATGCAATATAAAATTCTATAAATAACATTTCTATAAAATTCTTTAATTATATACTATCCTACAAAAAATAAAAATAATTAGTTCAAATAAGTGGACTTCATTTAAAGTATATTTCAATACTTTATAAAATTTTCAGAAATACTCTGAGCATTAGAAATCAACCCCTCAAATCCAAAGGATAGAGCTTCAGATTATTTAAAGTAGATAGAGAAAGCATCTTTGGTGATTGGAATGAATTGCTCTGTTGATTAACTTCAGGCTCTGCCCTTATATTCTATGCCTTCCTATATAAAATCACACTAATGACTTTCTGGAGGAAAGAAAATTATACTGAGGTTAATTATAATATTTAATAAAGTCCATTTATTCGAGTTAAATATTTATATTTTTTGTTGTCTAGTTTTTGGATATAAAATTAATTAAAATATATTTCAAAGGATTTAAATATTGCTTTAAAAAATTCCATTCAATTCTCTTTGCATTCTTCTCTATAAATTGTTATTTTGATGGAGCTTCCTGACAACCAACATCAATTTATGAATTTTTTTTATCTCTTAATAGATTCTTACATCATCCATGTGATTACCATAATTAGCTTTTAACACTCCTCCTCCTAAAATAAACACCGTACAGAAGTTTGTTGTAATTCCCCTCTCAATAAAAAAGTTTTATTACTCCAGAAATTCTTTGTCTGGTGGTATATTGGAAGAGAATAAATATAAGGCAAGGCATGAAGTGTATAAACAGAGCAATTCATTTCAATTAGCAAAGATTCTTTCTCTTTCTGCTTTCAGTAATATGGAGCTCCATTCTTTTGTTTTGTTGGGATGATTTCTAACGCTCAGAGTACTTCTGAAATTTTAATAATGAAATGTAAATATTATCCCATAAAATATATTTTAAATGAAGTCCATTTATTTGAATTCAATACTTATATTTTTATGGGATAGTATTTGATTAGGAACTTTTATTGGAATTTAATTCCAATGATTTTAATAAAATTCCACACAACTCTCTGTCTGCATTCCTCTCTGTCAAAATATTATTTTTGTATACTTTCTGACTGCCAACATTAATTTTTTCTCATGTTATAAATAATAATCATTCCTTAACAGATTCATATATCATCTATGTGATTTTCATAAACAGCTTTGGTGCCGGGCCCCCCCCCCAAAAAAAAACACCCTTCATATGATTGCTCTGTTTTAACCTTTCATGCTCTGCCCATATATTTATTCTCTTCTAATATATATACACACTAATAAAATTCTGGAGGAATAAAAATATTTCTATAGATAGGTTTATTATAGCAATCTTATATGGGTTTGTATAAATATTATTTATATGATGTGAAAAAAATTAGTGTTGGCAGTCACAAAGTATACAAAAATATAATATGTGTGCAGAGGGTATTGTATGGAATTATTTTATACAATATTGAAATACATGGAATAATATTTTTGTAAAATTTTACAATGAAATACCAGCCCACAAAAAATGAAAATATTGAATTCAAATAAATGGACTTAATTTAAAATATATTTCATGGGATATTATTTGCATCCTATTATTAAAATTTGAAAAAAAATATGGGTATTAGAAACCACTGCCCCAAATCAAAAGGATGTAACTACAGATTACTTAAAGCAAATAGAGTAAGTAGCTTTTGTGATTGGAATGAATTGTTCTTTTTATATTCTTCATGCAGAAAATAAATGTATGGGCATTTATTCTCTTCCGGTACATTATCAAACTAATGAATTTCTGGAGGAATGAAAGTAGTTCTAAAGAGAGTGGAATTATAACCTACGTATAGGGATTTTTTTGGGGGGGATAAAATCTTTTTATGGTATTATCTGAGAATCTATTAAAGGATACATATTATTTATAACATGCGAAAAAAATTAATGTTGGCAGTTAGGAAGTATACATAAATAATATTTGTACAAAGAGGGATGCAAAAGGAATTGTATGGAATTATTTTAAGCAATATTAAAATAAAAAACAAAATAATAATGTATTCATATACTGATACAGAATATATATTTGATCTTGAAGTGTATCAATGAAGCAATATTCAATATTTCATGTTCCAAATCAAACTTTGCCTCGCTTGTACCAAATTCCAGGAGTTCCGTCCTATTTGATGTGTGTTTGATATCAGGTGCTATATTTCTTTAAAAATATTTTAATGGTAAAATGCAATTATATTTTTTGATTTTGTTTTAAGTCCTTTTCATACAGTTTAAATTCAATATTTGTATTTTTAGTGAGGTATTGTTGGCCCATGAGATATTAAGGAAATCTATTTAAAATAAATGGCTTATTACATAAAATGTTTTTCACAGTAACTTACTTTTATAGCAATATTGTATTTATACAACTTCAGATATTTAATGTATCTATATTTTTTTTTCACATGTTGTAAGTAATATTATATATACTTTTAAAAATATTGCATCTTATTTGTGATTACCATAAGGTAAAAATATTATATGCCTCAACTAGAATTTTTATCCAGACTCAACAGATATCCTTTCTAATGTAAAATAATTAATTTATCTTGTTGTTTTTATGTCAAAAAATCTGTAAGCTTTCTTCTACTATTAGTTATCGAACCCCTTTTATAAATAAGCAATTCCTGCCAACTGCAAAAATTTTCTCTGCACAGCGTTTAAATTGTGTCCAATTTCTTAAAATAATTAAGGAAAATTGTGGAATGGACAGTACATTTCCAAAACGTTTGTGAAATGCCCTGTCCATTCTACAGTTGAAATTTTATTTGTCCTTGACTCATCCTACATCAGTTTTAAAAGCTCATGCTTAAAACTGAAGAATTCATCTTGAATAATGTTTATTTCATGATATGTTTAATATTCTTCGTGCCATGTATGTATTGGCGAGAAAAAAATGACCTATCGCTGGGAAGGAGTTACGTCAGGTCGGTGAAAATAACGGAACCTAATTATTGCAGCGAAGTACAAAAAGAATTATCATTTTAAAATTCTGCTATTACAGTTTTATTGACACTTAAGCAGCTTTTCTTTTGTCAAACTATTTTATTCATATTAAAAAACAGCATTCTAATTGCTGGTATTGAAAGCATTTATCATGGGAGCAAGATTCCTTAGAATTTCATAAAACAGCAATTGAATTGGCGACCCACTCAAGCGATAAGCAGGCGAAAGTGGAAACCTAAACGGGTTGCCAGAGGAGAGCTTTTCAACTTCCTTCCACTGCCGCCGCCGGAGCGAAAGGAAGAGCTCAATAATTTATGTGTTGCTGACAGTTGCGCTCCGCCGATAAACAGTTAGAATAAAGGGTTGCCAGAGGAGCGAATGAAAGCGACTGAGTCCGCCTCACTCAGGGTTGCCATATTGGCCTTTTTAAGGCCAAATTATGGAAATTTGGTCTTTTTTCATACCATTCGCCTTCGGAATTTTCCTTTGGCCTCAGATTCATTTTTTGGCCTTTTTTTGGCTTTATTTTCGTTAATGACTTTATAGCAATTTTTAATAACTTATTTACTTAAATTGATTAATTTCTAATTGATTGTTAAATATTTTTTAATAAATTTTGATATTACACATTTCAAATGAGCATTTATAGGAGCTGCCAAACGAAAATACTTGAATGTTCAAGATATTTAAATTTTTCAATTTTAAATTTTAGTTTGATAATAGAGCATTAATTTCAAACTGGGATTTGTTTTCTGAAGGAGCCTTTTCTTATACCAGTGATTGCAAACTTTTTTTCGTTTCTCCCTCACTGTATTAATGGAAATTTTTTGGCCCTGAGAGGTGCGTAACCCGGATTTTGGGAAGAAAGTTCTATTTTTTGACCATCAAATTTCATTGAATTAATGAAGCCTGAAAACTTTTCGCGACCCCCAGAGGGTCACCCTTGAAACAGTTCCACCCTGTTAAAGCCAAGAAGTCTTCAATCAGTTTAGTCAATGGCCTTTTTGTTATTTTTGGGCGTAAGAGATTGGCCTATATTTTGTCTCAGTCTGCAGCCCTGGGCTCACTATCTACTCAGTTACGTTATGGCTGTTTCAATGCAAACAGGTGAATGTGAAACTAAGGAAAGACGAAGATGAATCCAGACCCCCCCCCTTTGAAAGACAAATCTGCTCTGATTCAAACGATTGATAGGTTAGGTTGGTTTATTTAAACTAAACCTTCCGTTGGTGACTGGCGAGGGCAGGGTGACATTGCCCGCGTCGAGTGAGATCGAGTCAAAAAATAGCTGCTGCGTTTTGCCATTTTGTAAAGCCAAAACATGATGAGGATATGAAATATCATGCCCGAGAGAAGTGTTATATGATGTAAGACTAGTGTAAAAAAATCTTATTTCCCAAGTGGCCACTATATCGCTCTGTGCTGCTGGCCATGTTGACAAAATGTTGATACAGTCAGCTTTTAAAAATACGATGAGGGAGACGAAAAATGTCATGCCCCAAGTGCCGTTCACCTAAAGTAAGCCAGATCATGAGGATAGGGGCAATAAAGGAAAAATCAGTATTATAACCCGTGCCACCTTTACGCCGCTGCCTACTGCCTATCAACACACGCCCATGTTTTGGAACACTGATACATGTCGGCGGTGATTTTCACCCTAAATTGTTTGACAATGAGCTATTTAATTTTCAACACAAACCGTTGTCTTTTAGTATTAATATTTTTCCCCGATATGCGAATCTGAAATCGCTAACACATGATGGGATGATTCGACTCAAATTTTTTTAAAAAAATAGCGATCTCTTGCCTCTGGGATAGTAGTATGCACAAGAAGAATAGTGAAACATCAAAAAATTCAGACTGAGTTTGACTAATTCTCCAACGTTTTAGACCCCCTGGTCAGCGAAAAACACAATTTTGAATTATGTCTGTCTGTGACTGGCAGACGAAACTGAAAACTATTAGACTAGGTGACATTTGGTGTGTGATCTATTACATACATTGTAGGTTTCTACCAAGATTTTGACAAAACGTAAAAGTGCAGGAAGCTTCATTATCTGTCCTCGTTCATGGAACACTGTAACTAAACTTGACTAGCTAGATGGATATTAAAATTTAGTTAATAGCTTTTATCATCAGGGAATATAGTCCCGTATCAAATCTTTGGGCCAACTCGTCAAAGCAATGTTGTATAATTCGTATATTTTAACATTATAACTGCAAACCCCACAGCTTTATGATAAATAAAATTAGTAGTAACCTGCTTAACATTAATTGAATAATCCGTGCCAATTTTCGTTTCAATCAAAAAGAAAGAAGGTTGTTCAATGCCTATTATGTTTTTCTCATCACAGCACATGTTATTGGGTAATTGGCGATTCACTTGCGCTAATCCTTTCCAACTTCTACCCAAGCCTTTCGCTTCCAAGCTTTCGCTTCCCCAAACTTTATCATGTCTGCGTTAAGGATTTCGTTGTTCGTTTGCTTAGCCTTTAGCTCTTTTATTTTTCTCCACATTTGGAGTGTGAGAAGAAAATTTAGAACCACTCCTGAGTTTCTGTATCTGTTATCTAATTCTTCTTTCTAACCACCCATGAAGATAGTATAGGATGCAAGGTTTTGAGAAATTTTTAAAAAAATGTTTAGGGGGTGGTAAAGAAACCCACGCGTATGCTTGCGGGTTAACGTCACGTTCGGAATGTTCACGTGTCCTATTTTCAGATGAAATGAGTAATTTTAAACCGTTATAGATGAAGAGGACGGCACCTGACCCAGTACCCTCTCTCCAAGCTTCCGTACCACACCAGCTGGATGCCTTTTGATCCTTCAATACCTGAATCGGCATTCTACTCAGGCCCGGCCTTAGCAAGTGCGGGGCCCAATTGGAAACAATTTTTGATAGCCGCGATTCCCAGCCAACTTGCATTAAAGCCGGTCGGTCATTAAGCATTTAAAATAAATTTAATTAAATTTTTTAATTCACATTAATTGAAGTTTAATTAATTAAATTAAAATTAATTTTTAATTTAATTATGTTTATTATATATTAATAACTAATTGTTAATTATTAATTATGTAATTAATTATTAGTTATTAATATATAATTAGTTAGGGAGTCAAATACAGCATAAAGATTATATTAACTGACTTTCAAAGACCCTTTTTTATAACACTAGCAACTTCAGAATGCAAAGAATATACAATTCTTATTTAAGTTTAGTCATGGGGCAAACTGAAATCCTACACAATATTTAGTTTGTGAACGATTTAGAAATAATTACACCATATTAATATAGTTTAAAAAATTAAGATTATATTTAGTTTAACATTTAGGTGTATGTAGTGTTTGCGACTTTAAAAATCACAATACGCGTTTTTTTTCAAAATAACTAATTAAAATAAGTTTATGCTTTTATTGGCGAAAGAAAAATTAAGCTGGTTTATTCAGATTATCAAATAAAAGAATTAAAAAGAAAGGTCGCAGTTTTTTGCAGTAACTAAAAAATTTAGTTATTATTTTAAAGAAGCTCAGCAGAGATAGTATTAAAGCAATTACATTAAGATATGAATCAATGGAAAAAAACAATGAAATTAGTACTAATTTGTTAATTAATCACCAAAAAAAAGTGGCTGAAATAAAATAAATTTTTTTCTATATATGTCGTTCTTTATGATTTCAAGGAGCCTTCATGTCATCTTCGAAGAAAGTCGAACAACGTGTTTGGTCGTGACTTGATAACAAACGAATTCACAGAAAAACGCAATGTTGAAAGGTCAAATTAAAACAGAGAGTTCGCTTAGTTCAATCAATAAAAGAGCATGTATGAGTATGAGACCGTCTTTTTGCGTTCCACAAGACAGACCTCTGAGCCTAGACTTACCAAATTTGGTACAAATATATTATGAAGGATGGGAATGTGCGCCTCGGAGAGCCTTTTAAAAATTTTAATTAATTAAAAATTAAGCAAGAATATGGTTTGTTTCAACGATACAGGCAAAAATATTATGATACGAAAAACTTTTATACACTTTCTTGTATTTCAAAAATATATCTTTCAAATCTAATGTACCAGTTTATTTGTCGGACAATGTTTCTCCTTAAATTTGAAAATCCTTTTTTAAAAAAATTTTTAACAATAGTTTGTGATGTTGTAATGAAAGTCGAATCAATTTCATAGATTCGTCAAAGCTTTAAATCTAATGTTTCTCTTACGTTAAAAAAGGAGATAAAAAATTTTATTTTGTTTTGATTATAGTAATGTAAAACCTTCTTCTGTTCTAATAAAATAAAGTCCTTTTTCCTTGCTCTGCTAGCTTTTTTAAATTTGATTTTTTGTTACTTCAACCAAATTCACTTTTTGGATAGATTTACTTTATTATTTTGATTTTTAACTATGAATTTAAATCTGTTTTTTCACTTAAGGCAGGATAATCTTCTCTGGAAGTTATGACGTTTGTTTGTGTCTTATAATTAGATTAAACAATCATGTTATAATTAGTTAAATAATGTGTAATAATTGCGATTTCAATCTGAATAAACCATCTCTTGCATGATCAAAACGAAAATTAATCGTCATTCTGTATCATGATTTCAAAGAGCAAGCCTAATACTTTTTTAGCAATTTAATGTAAAGATCTAAATCATTAATTTGATAAAATTCAAAATACATTGCCTCAAAATTTAGTTTCAAATATTGATACATTTTCTGTTCACTGTTTTTCTTTTCCTTGTAAAACTAATTCATTCTTTTGAAACAATTAATGCTTTCAGCTTACCAAAAATTAAATAATTTGACGTATTTAAAGTAAGTTGGAATAATTAATATACAGTTAATAAAATAAGCGAATCATTCGGTCGTTGAATACAGTCAGTATTTTACGAACCCTCCTGACCTCGAGCAAACCAGAAGAAAGAAGGGACCACCCTTCGTTGTAATTTGACCACTGTCCCCCGAAACACACAACACCCTTTTCCACCCTTTTTGCCTTTAGCCGCCAAATTGCATGATGTCTTTACCTCTTTTGTCAGGGCTTTTTCGAAGAGTAGTAAAATGAGCTGCAAAAAAAAGAGAAGAAATATGTCATTGTACCCTCTCTAGTAAGAACCCCGTACTGCTGGCAAAGAGAGATTCTTCGGACATGCTGAGAGCCTGAGGGAACAATAAAATGTCAGCGGCATCAGTTTGTAATATAAGATTAATACTAGCTATTTCCTACAAAAATTTCTCACTTTCCAGCCCCCCGTTAGTATATTGTCTCATTCTTATTCACAGGAAACGAAATACGCATTGGGCATGTGTCACGTAAACAATAGTTGCATCCATGGGATGAAGAAAATGATTTTGTATTTGTTTTCAGTAAAATGGGAGTATGAGCATTGCGAGGGCATAAGGCTAGCAATTACTTTAAAAATGAATGCCCTTTTTTTCACATTTAAAGGGTAATGCGTGCACATTTTTGTGACACTGCAGGAAAATTATAAGCCAACTGAATAATCGTACTGATTGGCATTTGGAATTCAATATTTTTATATATTTTTTCTCTCTGTATTTTCTTGTTTTAAGTGTTTAAAATATTTAATCCGCCCTTTTTGAATGTATGATTTTCATTTATTTTGAGCTAGAAGTAAAGTCTCGCAGAGTTTAAAAAATATTGCAAATCTATACTTCATAAGATCATTTCTTCAGGACTGAAGTGCTTCATAATTAAGTTTCTGTCGAATGAAGTAGGAGTCAGAAAAATAAACAACCATTCTTAATTTTTAAAAAGTTGAAGAATTTTTATAATAAAAAATTATTTTAAAAGCGGATTTATATAACAATGCAAACTGATTTCAATCAATTTTAATTTCTAGTTGCAATAGAAGGAAGTACTTATATTTCTACATTTTTTCCAGCATTCGTAACATTTCAAATTTTTGTTAAAAAGTAAATAAGCTTTAGTTGTTATTCAGTATCAGTACAGTGTCTATCAAGTCATGTTACAAATCTTCCATTTTCTGTAATTTAGTACTTTATAGACTTTGATTTTACAGCAAGTTCGAACGAAACATTCCTCTGCATGAGTTACTAAGCTGTATTTTCGTTGTGTGAACTTTTTTTTTCAAATGAAAAATTGTGGAATCCTTTATATGGTGTTTCGATGTACAGAATAGAATTTTATTTATTGTTACATTCTCGTATAGGAAGTACTTACAAATATGAAGTACTGTAATTGTTAAAAAATTCGAACTCGAGATTTTGAAGAATATTCACATATTAAAACCCCTCCTCCCCTCGAGTCCCAAAAAATATTTTTGACATAATTTCTGTCTGTTCGTCTGTGATAACTCAAAAACACAACAAGCTAGAAGGATGAAATTTGGTGTGTGATCTTTCCACTGAAACTGTAGGTTACTAAAGAATTTTGGACGAAATTTGTCAGAGGGAAGTATGTCTATCCGTCCTTTCGTGTGCATGCGAACACGTTAACTCAAAAATGAGTCAGATGGATGAAATTTGACTTACGAATTTATCACCAGAATTGTAGACCTGCATCAAATTTTGGACCAAATCTATGACTTGTTGTCTGTCTGTCGGTGTGTCTATTCATATGCATATGAACTCGATAGCCCAGAAGCCAAACTATATGGGTGCTGGAAAGATGAAATTTGATATTTGGTCTTGAGATCAAAATAGTAGATCTGTATCAAATTTTGGACCAATCTATGACTTGTTGACTGTCTGTCGGTGTGTCTATTCGTGTGCATCTGAACTCGATTGCTCAGAAACGCAGCAAGCTAGATGGGTGCTGGAAAGATGAAATTTGATATTTGGTCTTGAGATCAAAATGGTAGATCTGTATCAAATTTTGGACCAAATCTATGACTTGTTGTCAGTCTGTCGGTGTGTCTATTCGTGTGCATATGAACTCGATAGCTCAGAAACGCAGCAAGCTAGATGGGTGCTGGAAGGATAAAATTTGCTTTTTGGTCTTGACATCAAAATGGTAGATGTGTATCAAATTTTGGACTTAAGCGGTTAACAAGAAGATATCCAAAATGATTCTACGATTCTCTTCACTGTGCTACAAAGCTAAACACAAAAAGCGCCATATTAGAGAAATATACGAGAAAGGTCGAGGGGAGAACATTCCCGCTGGTTTCCTCAAAGAAGTTCACAATGGCATTTTATAATGTATTAGCTATTTTCATTGAGTGTAAATAATTGAAATTCAATTGTTTCTATTTCAGAAACTACTTCAAAGCTTCCAAGACAGTCGTTTCATGGCACTTCCTGCACTTGAAAGATTCTTGTGGGAACCGCTGGTTAATATTTTTCATCTCACTGTTCATCACTTTGTTCATTAGAAATTTTTTACTCTGGATTCCTCTAAGACTAAATATTTCAGTTACAGCTGATGACTGATCAGATATTCAGGTTTATACTTCATTTTAATATGTTCACTTAAAATAAAAAGATCATGATTTCAGTTCTTGTGAAAAGTACCTCTTTTCTGTTTATTTCTTCTTATAAAATCCATTCCATCTAAGTCGTGTACTTTAAATTAATATTTCAACCAATTCAATATTTCAATATGCAGTCACTATTTCAATATACAATCAATTATTTATTAAATTAAATGAATAATTGATTGCATAAACCACATGAGTCATTTTTTTTCTTCTTCATAATTTCACTTACATTTTCACCTTCTAAAAGGGCATTTACATAATAAGGGAAGAAAATAAAATGAGGGAAGTAAAGTCACATTGTAGACATATAAAATCTACCAGGTAAAAAAAAAATAATCATTGATTTCAAAAATTAATCAGTGTTTTTTTTAAGCTCCCAGCATTTTGATATCATTGACTCATATGGTTTCTGCAATCAACGATTCAATTATATTCACACTTTTTCTGGGCTGATGTTTGTCTACGAAATATAAATCAAATTTATTTCTTACGGATAAATTAAAGGCTCCATACGGAATTTCCATATTTCAGTTGCACTTGTCAGTCTATGTAAATATTTCATGCGAGCATATTCCTGCAGATATACAAGCTATTTAAATTACTTCAACATCTGTTAAAAAAATGCTTGTCCTTTATTACATACTTTCAACAAATATATTATTCTTGATTAAGTGCCATATATTTATGTATGTATAAATTTTTGCAGAATATATACATGAATTTTTACCATACAGTATTTTAATTAAGCAAGTAAAAAAATAGTTTAATCAACTATATTTCTAAGGAATGAATTAAAATACAATAAATAATTGTTATATTTAGCAAAGCTCTTTTGCTTACAAAAATATTTTTCCTTTGCAGTCATGCAGGCTATATAAATGATTTTCAAATCTAAAATCTAATTAATATTATAGAAAGTAACATATAATCTTATTAAGTAAAATCTAATTATTTAAGTTAATATTCAATTATTCCATTACTTTCATTAAACAATCTATTACATTATAATTAATACTATGCATCTATTATTTAATTATGCAATTAGGAGTAATTGTCTAATCAACTTTATTTCTGAAAGATGGATTAAAATACATTTACTAATTACTATATTTCAACAAATCTCTATAGGATAGACAAATATGTATAGTATCATTATAATTAATACTTTAGATCTATTATTTTAATTAAGCAAATAAACTAATTGTCAAATCAACTTTATTTCTAAGGGATGGATTAAAATACCTTAAATAATTTTTATATTTCAACAAAGCTCTCATGCTTGAATAAATATTTGTCCTATATGTATATACAAAACCTGCAGTCATGTAGCCTTTCTAAGTGACTTTCACATCTATTAAGTAACATCAAATGGCAATTTAAAGGAAACTACTTTATATTTATATTTCTATATACTAATGCAGAATATATGCATGAGTTTTTATCATACATTATTTGAATTTAGCAAGTGAAGAATAGTCTAACCAATTTTATTTCTAAGGGATGGATTAAAATACCTTAAATAATTTTTGTATTTCAACAAAGCTCTCATGCTTGCATAAATATTTTTCCTATATGTATATGCCTGCAGTAATGCAGCCTCTCTAAATGATTTTCACAGGAATTAACATCTGATCTTATTAGGTAACATCTTATTATTTAAGTTATTAAATTCTATTATTCTATTACTCAAATTAAGCAATCTGTTATATTATAAATGTTACTATGCATTTATAATTTAATTAAACAAATAAAGTAATTATGTAATTAAATTTATTTCTAAAGCAAGGATTAAAATACACTAAATAATTTCTATATTTCAACAAAGCTTCATAAGATAGGCAAAGATGTATAGTATCATTATAATTAATACCATACATCTATTATTTTAATTAATCAAAAAATCTAATTGTCAACCAACTTTATTTCTAAAGGATAGATTAAAATACCTTAAATAATTTTTATATTTCAACAAAGCTCTCATGCCTGTATAAATATTTTTCCTATATGTATATACCTGTAGTCATGTAGCCCATCTAAATGAATTGCATCTATTAAGTAACATTTAATGGCAGATTTATAAGAAGCCTGTACAAATATTTCAATTTACTTATGCAGATTATATACATGTGTTTTTATCATACAGTATTTTAATTAAGCAAGTAAAGTAAAAGTCTACTCAATTTTATTTCTAAGGGATGAATTAAAAATCACTAAATGTTTATTATACTTCAACAAGTCTC
>BGPR01010816.1:13030-50944 GCA_013235015.1 Araneus ventricosus
GGAAGCAATATCTGATCTTGTTAAGTAACATCCAATTCTGTAAGTAATTAATATTCTATTATTCTATTACTCTTATTAAACAGTATTTGGTATTAAAATTAATTCTATACATCTATTATTTTAATTAAGCAAGTAAAGTAATTGTCTACTCAACTTTATTTCAAAGGGATTGATTAGATTACAATAAACAATTTCTATATTTCAACAAAGCTCTCCTGCTATCATAAATATTCCTGGTATGTGTATGTATATATGTAGTAAACTGCAGACATGCAGGTTATTTAAATGCCTTTCAGACCTATTAAGGAACATCTAATAGCATTTATAGGAATCTATTATGTTTTTATATTCCTATATACTTTTGCAGAATATATACATGTATATGAAGCATTTGAAATAATTAATTGAATATATACCTTAAAAACGAACTGTCTTTATTTAAGCAATTTTCATGAGCCTCCTCTTCATTAATATGAGTAATTCTTCTTATGCAATTAATAATTTAAGCATACTTTTATATTCTTTTCCTTTTCCTTCTAACATTTAATCCAAATCGTGTACTTTAAATAATTTACATGTTTTTTGGTGCTAGATTTTTCCAAGAAAATATGAATGAAATTTACTTCTTTGGTATGGCTCAAAGTATCAAAAATATTTTACACTTTCGACAAAATTTAATGGTTGTATAATTTATTTTCTTTTTATGTGTTCATTTTCAGGAATGCAGCATATAAACTACTTTCACATTTATTAAATAATATTTATTCCTTGTCAGATACATGCGACATATTTTTAATTTTTTTAAAAAAATTAATGTATTAAATCCTTAGTTGTAGATCTTTTTTTCTACAAGATTTTTTTTTTCCTTTCTAATTCCATTTATTTCCTCCAACAGGCATGGACTATTCATTTTTTTCTCTTCTACTACTCATCTGTGCGTACACTTTTATGTGGCTTATATTTTAAGCAATATTTGGAATGAATCCTTTTTAACCCTGGAATGATAACGTTAAGTCAAATTGAGTTGGCGGCGCCTCCACGGTGATGAAGAGGGAACATTGGAATCGAAAATGGGTTGCCAGTAGAAAGTCAGAGAGCAGTTTGATTCTCCCCCTCCTTGTCTGGGAGCGAAGCGAACAACGCTCTGATTGGTGAAAATTTGCGTTGCCTCGGCGAAAATTTGCGTTGCCTCAGCGGAGATAAGTAGATGGAAGTGGAAATGCAAAAGCATTTCCAGAGGAGGCGCGGGAGCAATCAGACCTTGCCCCCCCCCCTGCGGTTTGAGCCGGGGCCGTGCGCAAAAAGTAAACAAACAGCTCTGCGCAAGTCTTTTACGCACGGCCTCGATTCAGCAGTGAAGCAATTAGCTGATAGAGCGTGAAGTTTAGAGACTCTCATCTCCACTCTTTACCTGCGCTGTACAGAAAACGAATTGACTTTTAACACAGTACATACTGCGCCGCATTGGGAAATCAGTGAAATTTATTTAGTTAATAAAACTGATTAAGAGGGGGGAAAGGGGGGTACACATACAATTAAAAAAGTAGCTATTTAAGACTTATTTGTATGTAATGGAAGTATAAGACGATGGGAAAAGTCGATGATTTATAGCGAAAGTCTAAAAAAAAAGCCTCCAATTATTTGTAAATATCATAATTCGGTTAATAAATATTTAATTTAGTTTCATAAAAGGACTTAACGTCTGATATCGAAAGTAATGAGCTTTTATGCTTGATAGTTTACTCAAACTTTCACGATCTGCAAATCATGAAATTTCGAGTAAATTTAACCCTCTTATTGGAATATCAATTATTATGACCGCAAAGTCGATCAAGCATCGGCAGGCACTGAAGGAATTTTATTTCTAACGATACACGATATTTTTTTCTTTTAGACAAGTTGAAATAAACAATTTTTACTCAAATCATGTTCTGGATTATCCCATTAAGTTAATTAAACAGTACGATCCCTCTCTCAATGAAAAAAACAACACCGGGGTTGTCCGGAATAGCGGTCGTTATGACGGGTGTTATATAGAGAGATTCCAGTCAGAGGGTTAAACCTACCCATAATGCTTCAAGTTTCCTTCTTGACGTGCGCTGTTCCTCCTGGGATTATTCCCACTCGCATCCTTCTTTAATAAGTTATCATACTCTAATAGCTGATTTCATTTATTGTAGAATGAAAATGATTGTTATGTATCATGAAGCGTTCAGATCAAAAGTGTATGAACTTGTGTACGTCCTCGGTAAATTTAGTATTGACAAATTTTGCAGATTGCTTTCTTTCTTCTTTTGAAAACAAAACTCAAATGTATAACAGTTCCTGTGTCATCCACTTAAAGTTTTTGTTTCACAATCAAATGGTCCTATGTTTTTGCACAACTAATCAAAACTCACATTGAGTTTGAAATTACTTTTCCATGAAAAAAATCGTAGTAACCTTGACTCCTCTTATCAATTTTAAGGAAGTCAATAAAATTGTTAAAATTAAAGATGCATTCGAATTTGAAATAGTTTTTCCATGAAAAAAATCATTGTATCTTGGACTCCTCTTATATTAATTTTAGGGAAGTCAATAAAATTGTTAAAATTAGAGATGCAATCGAATTTGAACTAGTTTTTCCATGAAAAAAATCATTGCATCCTTGACTCCTTTTATATTAATTTTTAGGAAGTCATTAAAATTGTTAAAACTGGAGATGATGTTCTCAGGGTTTCATTTCGTAACTCATTTAATATCCTTCATGACTATTCATAGTTTCTGCTTAGATGTACACGTACACCTGTCTCTTTACATAGAAGTCCTTACACCCTTCCGGGTAAGCTGGGCGGGGTGGTTGTCTCTTTACATAGATCACACGCTGATTTATACTATCGAAAAAGCACATCATATTATTTAATTAATGTTAGAAAAAGTGCTGTACAACTGTGTGTGAATACATTTGAGCAAAGTATTTGTGTAATAAGGAATGTACCCTTGGATGTATTTCATCACCAAAAGAAATTTATTTATAAATAAACAAAAAAATCTCTGTTTTTATACATTTTAGGGAAGATGCCGTTGTGGGCTAAGCCGATGAACTTGTGGTGTCTCCAAGCCTGCTGCTCACTATGCGATGATGATGCAGTGACTGATAAATCTTCTGTAAACAAATCTTGACTGTGAACAGGCCCGCCGAGAGAACAGGGCTGGAGGAACAAAATCCCCGGCACCCGCCGGCCCGGGATAAGGACAATTATATTTTCTTATTTTCAAGAGCATTTATTTTTATCCATAGCAAATGGGTCCCGGTAGGAGTTGAACTATATTTTTACCCTTATTTTCTCTGAATATATAACTGACGAAATCTCATTATATTAATCTAAATTACAGAAGGTTGCTAGAAATCAGATTTTCGTAACAGTATATGTGCTGACCGGGCATCGGAAGAAAGAATTTTGTCAGTTGATTAGGCACCACGGCCATAATTCGCAAAAGGGGGGCTGGAGAAGGCCAGATTTCAAGTCGCAACACCACTCAGAAGTACCAAACCCCTATTAATTGCTTAGTCAAAGGCCAAGTGTCCCTGTCATATGGTTGTTGCTCATTGATTCTTGTTTATTTACCACAGGGCCGGCTCCAGAGTATTCGGCGCCCCCACCAGTATATATCGTGTATTGGTGCATATGCTAAAAGATTCAACTATAATTATTAAATATACTTATTAACTATAATAATTAAGATTTAACTGTAGTAAATGATTTAAGTATATAAAAGATTTCTGTTGTGTTCCTTTCTATCGTGTTCCAGTCGGCAGCCAAATGAAGCGCACGAATTTTCAAATTTATGATTAGGAATTGGCGCCCTGTGCCGCGGCACAGGCTGTACAGACTTGGAGCCTGCTCTCATTTACCGTTTGTAAATATTTGTTTTTATGAATGGGGGGAGGCAGGACCGTACCGAGGTCATCCTGTAGAAGTGGCAAAGCTGCGCCCGCCCCCCAACATGCTGCATTTAAAAAAAATTTCATTTCCTTTGTCATCTTTCCCACCCCTTGAAAACTGCCTTCTAACTAATTTTTTTTCTGCACAGATTAAGCAAATTTTATAAAATTGTAAGTAGGTTTAATTAAAATGATGTGTTATTGAAAAATAATAATGTATAATGAACAATATTGATGAAAAATACTGTGCACAAAAAATTGAATGTACCACTGCAGTAAATAAGTTACAAATTGTATATATTTTCTCAAATATTTTTGACTTGAACGTAATTTTTAATTAGTCTCTGAAGTCTTATTCTTGAAATAATTTTTATTTTCCCTGCAGTTCGAATCAATCTAACTCTTAAGCCTTTTTTTCAGTTCCCCATTTTTTGACCCCCTGTTGGGGGCCAAACTCGCCACCCCTTCGGTATGGCCCTGGTACTTTGCCCCGGGGCCCGGATCGGCTCTTGGCGGTCCTGATTGCGAAAAATTACTTCGATTGCTTCTCACTACTCATACTTGGTCACATACCAGTTTTTTCTCCGTGCATTTCCGTTGGTGTGGTGCGGAAGTTTGGAGAGGGGGTGCCAGCTCAGGTGTTGTCCTCGTCATCTGACCGAGGTTCAAAATTACGAGGTCCGTCCCAAATTAGCCCTTGTGTTGCTTCAAAACGGGACGTTAATATAACTAAACTAAACTAATCCTCCGTGCATTAATGAACGGGAATTCGTTCCATTCATTTTAATGCTTCTGCAAATAAAGTATTAAGTTAGTTGTTATCAGAAGACGTTCTTAATTCAATCTGATTCTTTGGCAAAGGAAATAACTTATAACAATTAATTGCTGTTCTTATTATAACAATTAAACTTGTAACAATTAATTATCTCAGCATCTTATCTTATAAAATATAAATGAACTTTCTGCCAAAGAAAATTGGTGATCCGGTCGTGATCTGAACACGTAATCTTCTGACTGCTGTTGATCACGAGCTTACCTCATTTGATTGCATGTCCTTACAAGTCCTTCCTGATATGTACCTGATAGCGGCAAAAAAATGGAAGTACTCTCAGATTTATGTGATAAGCCAATTCAGTCTTAGGAGACTGATAGAAAGCGTTGTAATTTTATGGTACTACTTTATCATTTGTTTGTTATTGTCTTTAATAGTGTATTATGTTGTTTTTATTGTTTATGTAAACATAAGTGTTGAATAAAATTTATTTTTGTTAACAAAATTAATGTAGCACCATTTTCATAATACCTAATGCATTATCCACGCTACATATCAATTCTTAAAAATATGTGAAGTACTACATTCTTTTAAAAATTCAGCAATTTTTTTTTCTTTTGGATTTTTTTATAACTGCAATTTGAATTTACTTCATATTCTAAATTTTATTTCCTTGCTCTTTTTTTTTATAAATATCATATAAGTACCAGATATTTTATTTTCTCTTGACCTGTGTCCTTACTGTGAAAGGAAGTAAAAACAGTTCAAATCAAATGCAAAAGTTTCTATTGTATTTGTGAAGATTTAGAGATAAAATTTCACTTTTACAAATTTATTGGAACTTCACCAGCTTTTCATTAATAACGCCATTTGCTCGTATCATAAAACAGCATTCAGATTGCTGCAATTAAAGCATTTATGACTACAGCAGTTAGACCAATCTTTCCTTGGCCTCACACCCTTTTGGGTAGGTTGATGTGGGCTTGTGTAGAACAGTTAGATCTCCTAGAGCAGGGATGTGCAAACATTTTTTAGCGAGGGCAAGAAAGAAAAAAGCAAAAAAGTGGCGGGCCAATATAATTTATTGTAAATCTCAATGAGCACCCCCAAAAATAGTATTTTAAAAACTGCATACAGTAAAACCCCTGTTATTCAAAATGCATCTGAAATCATCCACAAAACACGTACTGTACTGCACTGAAATAATCACGAAGGCGAGACTTTTCTGCAACGGTATTCCCACATTTTTCTCTAAAGGCTCTCCTAGAAGACCAGTGATTAATTAAATTAATGGGTATTAACAAATATTAATTAGGATATTGTTTACCTATGCTTGTCAGGAGACTCTCCGGTGCGAATATTACGCCCGATGGAGGGTTAAATTTAATAAAGAACATGTGTAACCTACAAAGGGAGTTTTGAATTCGTTTTACACTCAAAACATTTCAGAATTACGTACTTTAATTAGTTACAAAATACAGTAGAACCCCGCTAATACGAACTAATTGGGACCGGTGCCTGTTCGGATTACAAAAAATTCGGATTACCCGAATTTCGGATAAAAATAGAAAAGAAAAAGACGTGTAATAAAAAAAATGTAAGTTATATGTACTCAGTACTACTATCTCTTGGATTGATGGTAGTTCTGACTCTGTACTGCAACTTATAAAGAATGTCACAATAAAAGATGTAATTTACTGGGTATCGGAGTTATGCGACAATGTTACACAAAATTGTTTAGTAAAGTCGTGGAAGAAGTTATGGCCAAGTTTAGCTGAATCTAGCAAAGTTGAACAGGGAGAAGCAAACAAAAGCGAAATTCTTCCGCTTATTAAATGTATCCCAGGCTCTGAAGACCCAACTGAACACACTGTAACTGAGTGGTTGTCTTGTGATACTGAAGCCAATCAGTTATATACAGATGAAGAAATCATCTCTTTAGTTCAGAATAAGCCACAAGATGACTCTAGAAGAAACTGATGAGCCAGAGAATGTTCTCGTTTCCCATTCTGAAGCTGCAAATGCGCTAGAAATAGCACTGCATTATATATAGAGCAGAGTGAAAATGCGACATCAACAGACATTATGTTTATGAGACGTTGACATAACATTGCTTCCACGTCGAGAATAACAACACTTCGTCAGACAAATTTGACAAATTTCTTCACCCCAAAAGATCGTTAATGTAAATGTGTATGTGATGTGTTAATGCAATGTGTTTTTATTAAATGTAAATGTGATCCTCGAATGATTGCTTTAATTTCTTCAATGTGTACAAAATTATGCATGCTAAAAAAGCACCTTTTTGTTTTTAGTATGTATATTTAAATCTTTTCAGGTAATCTTTTCAATTACATATAATTTTCGAAAATAAAATCGGTTCGGATTAACCAGAATTTCGGATTGGCGGGGTTCTACTGTAGTAGTAGATGTTCATGGTTTAACCGAAAAACCCGTTATCCCAAACGGCTTTCTTCCTCTTTAATTCGGTTAACCGAGGAGTTTGCATTTCTAATAGCTATAAAATTTCTATTATTTTAAAACCTGAGGCTGGCTATACACGCGGGTCGTAGATTGCTCATCACTGTTCTAGAGCATAAGTGTGTTGACTGTCCCTTCGCGGCAATAAAGGAATCCCAAAAGAGAGGGATGGAGGGCCATTTAAACCCAGGGCCGGCTTTAGGAGATGCGGGGCCCTGTAAGAAATATTTTTAGTTAGCCGTGTTTCCCGATCTCAAAGTTTGTAAAACCATAACAGTATATGTATTTAGAAAAGAGAGAGAGAGATTCTCTAGTCAGAAACATCGTACATAGCATTATAATGTTTTAGGCTTGATGCGACTGTCTTTATATTATTTTTCAGAATTCATACAATTATAGCAAAGATAACGTGAACATACACACAAAAAAATGTATTTAATATCGTCGCAACGCGGGTGCAAAGAATGAAAAAAATCATCGTAATATATATTTAAAATATTTCTAAAAATTAATTAAAATTAAAGACAACATTCTATGGATATAAAACTGGCACCACACAAAAAGGTTTTTTTTTCCTAAGTGGTGTATGAATGGTTTTCGGGCGATTATATACTCCGAAGTTATTGAAAAAATAAGTTAAAATATCAATTGGTCTTTAATTAATTTCAAATCTAATTAAATTTTGAAAAATCCTTTCGAGTACATTCTCTGTAGTACTCTGGCGCGGGGCCCTATTAGCAGCAATTGGTCCAATCGGCTAAATGCCGGCCTTGTTGTAACCCCCCCCCCCCCACTTCTCCCATAGAAAGAGCGCTGTTCCTTTTGACCTCAACAAGCGTTTTGGCGGCGCCTTCTTAGCGATAAACGGGCAAATGTGGAATCACAAACAGGTGGACAGAGGAGGGAAAAAAAAGGGAAAAAAATCTGATTCTTCTTGTTCGCTGCTCCTCTGGGAGAAGAGCCTGTTGATTTATGACAACTATAAACTATCCGTGGAAATGTTTGAGTATGGATTTTACGGGGATTAACAGGTGAAAATGGAATCATAACGGGGGGGGGGGTTCCAGACGAGAGCTATTTGATCTCCCCCTTCTTCGCTTTTACTCGAGACCAGAGGTTCCCAACCTGTGGTACGCGTACCCCTGGAGGGACATGGACTCAAAGTCGGTAATGGCGGAAACAAGAAAGCATAAGGGGGAACTCATACTATTGTAAAAATGGAATAAAATGTAAAATCAAAAATAAGTCCTGTAAATGTTATTAATTTGAGTCATTTGACACTAAGGCCTCCTTAAGCCCTTAACATATTGATAAAAACTTCTTTGGATAGACGAATGTTTGGAGAGGGGGATATAACAGTAGGGGTACTCGAAAATAAAAATATTAATTAAGGGGTACACGATGGAAAAAAAAAGTTTGGGAGCCCCTGCTCTAGACAGTGACGAAGAGCTCGATTGAAGAATGTGGTAGGAACTGATCTGGAATTACGATTGATAACGAAAATTTGTCACAATCGAAATCCGTTAATGAAACATTTAATTTAAATTAAAGGGAAATTTAGAGACGGACGAAACATCTGATCTCAATTTATTGGATTCTTGTGTTTGATGGTTTTTCTTAAATTTGTGCGATCTGTTATAAAATGTTTTACAGGCCAGTGAAAGAGGGGTATGTTTGGAAGCTTCCCGACTCTATGATCTAGCTGTGAATTAAAGGTTAGTGACATGATAACATGGTGAGCGCCTAAACTTTAAAAAGGTGTAAAACTCATTTTATTCAAATTGTACAAATAAGCATTTATGTTTCAATTTTTTACATCAAAGCAGGACTTTTAACTTGGAGAGAGAAGAAATTACAGTATTGTGCTTATGATTTTTCATACTCTATATGGTTTTACAGGCATTTCACTGAATACTACAAGAACTGTTATAAAGGTTTTACTGAATACTAACTACTATATCCATTTTAAATCTGTCTGTTGTAATTCAAAGTGTCTTTGCAATATCTCATAGCCTTAGTAAAGCAGCATACAATAACAGCTGAGTTTTTTGGTTATTGCATGATGAAAGAGATAGTAATTTCTCATTAAGTGTTCAGACCATGATTTTTCTTTCTTTTTTTTTATAGCCATATATGGCTTAGAACTACACATTTGCTTGTCTTAAGTATATGAGCACCATCTCAGTAAATATTTCTTTTAACTATTATTATCCTATATCTTCCTCATATTTTATGCATTGAATCGTATCATGTAAGTATGCCTTCTTTATGTGTTAACAAATAAATTCTGAAAAATTATAAATTTAAATTTTAGAAACTATTGAGGGACATTTTTTAATATCTAAAAAGTTCAATACTGATTCACACTTACAATTCTGAAAAATTTAACAGGCAACTAACTGAATAATTCATAGTGAAAGGAAGAAAACAATGACGCTTGTGGTATGCATTTTTATACTTTTATTGATACTAAAAAGAAGTTTACAGATTACACTCAAAATCAATCTTTAGAAAAAAGGTTCGAAAACAGCATATTGAAGATAAAATTACATTTTGAATTACAAAATTCTCAGTCATTTTGTCGAAAGTATTTAATTCATAGTCATTTCCATTTAGTGTATGTATAAACAAATACAGACCATTCTAAACTTTACATTTTCATTCTAATACCTTATTCCTCAGGGTTTAAATGTTTTAATTGTATCTTCCTGTTCATATTTTTAAAGCTTACAAGAAATGCATGTTTTATATTCAGTTCCATCAAATTGAAGACATTTTTACCAATTCAGAAATGATTATTATTAGAGAACTTAGTGTGCACTGTACTTAGTTGTACATAAGCAGATATTAGCAATAGGAAATGCTGTATTCATACATGTTAAGATAACTTTTTGAAATTATGACACTAATAAAAAATTTTCAAATTACAACTTATTTGTATCTTAATAAAACTCTCAACATAGTCATTTCAATTATCATACAAAAACTTTTTAAAAGAGCAGCAACAATAGTATCATAAGAAAACAATATTTTAAAATAAGACAAAAGTCAGTTACTTGTTATTTAGGCAATCCATAAATTGAGTTTGATAAACAAACTCATACTGACAGCTGTTTTAACAGCACATTTTTTTAAAAAAAGTTCTGGGTTTATTTAAACTTGTTCAATGAAAATATAAAATATTTAAAGAATATTCATAAGTCAGGAATGTCAAGTAAAGGCAGTCCATGTCCACGTATCACCTTGTTATGCTGCTCCTAATTGATGGTTTAGAGAAGTCGTCGAACACATGTTTAACATCTAAAATGAAATGTGAAAATTAATCATTTAAAAAATAACAGGAATCTAAGTATGTACACAGGGGAAAAAAATAGAAGGCTTTACAGTTAAATTAATATACACAATAAATTCAGTTTTCTCCGATAGTGATAATTTGATTATTATTAATAAATAATGCAGTTTTATTTGAAAATATTTAACTAATAGACTGAAAGCTTAACCTTATTACGTTTTTTTTATTATTATCAACGGCACATTTCTAAAATTAATATAAATAATTGTAGGGAATATTGGAAAAATAATTTTAAAAATAAATTCTGCACAGAAGCTTTTAATTAAAATTAATTAGTTAAGTGCTTTAATTGTTTATTTAAAATATCTTCATTAAAGAATTTTCACTTCAATTCAAAAATGCAATAAGTGTATGATTTTTTTTAATCAGTAAAAAGGAATATCAAGTACATAAAATAAACTAAATGTAAGTGGTGCAAATATATAGAACTTTACGAAAGAGGTTCAAAGTTCGCCAAATCGCAATATTTGGCGAAACTTTCCAGACCGTTGCTTCTCTAATTTTTCTAGAACGGAAAACCGCAGCCGCTTTTAAGTTAATCATTTGACACAACAGATTATGCCAACCAATACATTATAGAAGCAGAAACCAGTACTGTAGTTGGCCGTTTCTACGCCTTAGTTAAAAAAGATAAGATTTTTCTTTTTTAGAAGATAGCATTGGCCGAAACGATAAAAATGTTACTTCCCCTCCCCTTCCAACTCTTCCTAGCTGTGTCGTCTGTGGCAGCCGCGTCATGCGTCGTCCCTAGGACACGCCTTCGTCCATGCGCAATTCGTTACGCCATTAATCGGTTGTCAAGAAGCAGCGGTAGGTTGTCAAGTAGCAGCGGTAGGTCGTCAAGTAGCAGCAAATCAATGGCGTAACGAAAAGCGTATCGATGTAATGCGCATTAGTCTTGGAGAAGGGAGGAGGAAGAACATTTTTTTTTCGTTTACGCCGGCAAATGTGGCAAGACCAATGAAAAAAAAAGTACAGTGATTCGGACTCCAGTCCTTAAACTCGATGCAATACTTATCCTCTAGAATATATATATATATATTTTTTATAAAAGGGAAAGGAATGGCATCACAATTTATTCCGCCAACTAAAAATTAACTCAATATTTCTTAAATTGAAAGGAGGTGAATTATAATTAATAGAAAATTTCTTATGCTACTCATATAATTATGGTTATTTAAAAGCAGGAGAAAAAAAATAACCAGAAACTTATATTTTAAACATATTTCTTATTATGAACAAGAAGATTTTAATTGCATTTCCTTTTCAAACCTCGAGCTCTTCTAACTCTTTAAAAGGCCATTTTTTTCTAGTAATGGTATAATAACATAGCACTGGGATTGACACTAGTTTGAGAAAAGGAATTCATTTTTTTAACAGATGGCATTAATTCTTTGTTAATTAATTTTATTAATTAATAATTAATTACCAAGTTGGGACACTTCGTTATGATTTGAGATAAGAAATTGGAACATCCAGGTTTTTGTTTCATCGAAAAATTTGGCGAGAACTTACGCCAATATTAAATTTGCATTTAAAAATTGATGAAGTTGGTGGTAAGTATACTTACCACGGCCTTATAAAGGGTTAAAAAAGCAGCTATAGTCAGTGTCGATGCCATGTGCTTTTTCACCACTTTCATTATTTCTTTCATGCCATCACAATACAAATCCAAGCGACGTCTATCTCCTGGCGTTGAAAAAATAGCCACCGATGACCAGATTAGAAACTTATTTACAAAAATCTATTCTCGGTCTCCAGATGATGTTTGACAACTTCGAAGCGTGACTTTAAAGCAGGGATATTGAGCTATTTTTACTCCAGATTCCAAATGTTCAGATATATACTATAATGTCGTATTCATTAATGATAAGTAAAAAGAAATTTAATTATTCATTTTGAATCCTTTTTGCAATATTTTAATGAAATGTTCTAATCAGTTAAATTTGCTTGCTTAAATTCAAGGAATTGGCACAAGCACTTTCTATCTATGTTTTTGCGACCTCGAACTTGGGGATCGCAAGCACATATGGTGTCGGCCCTCATTGTTTAAGAAGCCCTGCTTTATAGATGCTCTATCTACACGCACGCACGCACGCACGAACTCAAGCACACCACTACGATGTCATATAATTCATTTATATATTAATCTTTATTTATCACAAAAATTACTAAACGTAATATAAGAAATATGGCTAGACTAAATATTGTATAGCAACGGATTCGGAAACCCTTTTCGCTTTTGCTCATACGCCGGGCGGAGTTATTTTCATCAAAATAGGGGGAAAGTGAAGAATGGAAGAGTAATGTTTACATTTTACTGAGCGTTATCTAACACAGAACTCCGAAAATGCGCCCATATGACTCATTGCCTGGCACCCCTTTCCGGTGTAAAATCGCCCAAAAGTGGTAGTCTCGGAATCCGTTGCTGAACTGTACACGAGTGACTTTTGAACTCTCACATCGTCTCTCCTAAAGTTTCGGTGTTCCTTCGACTGCGACATATTGTGAATAAGTGCAAGGGATTTCAGCCTGTAAATAATCAGCTTAAGAAATTGTAAAATATACAAGAGACCAGTGGCGTAGCTACCGGCGGGCAAGGGGGGTATTGACGCCCCGGCCGCCAGATTTAGGGGAGTGGAGACATGGAGTCAAAACATTATTGAGTTTATATTATTTTTATAGCAAAATATGATTAGAGAGAAGGCTTGAAAATAAACCAATCTCCAGGCATTATTTACGCTTGCTAGACCAATGATGACGACTGGAGTGAAAAAGAGCCGGAAGGCAAAGGTAGATTCCTTTAGTCCGGAGATATAAGGAAAAGAACATTTCGCCCTATATTGTCATAAGGATTAGAGCTGCAAGAATGAAAGCGAGTGGAAAAGACTTAAAATGAAGAGAACTTTCCAACAAGGGGTAACATGCATAGGTTAAAAGATATTTCAAGTTGGGGGAGAGGAGGGAAAATCACTTTTCAGCTCATAACTTCTAAGCAATTGCAGCTATCGAAGAAGTTTAAATGCAAGAATTATTTTTTATGATAAGGTGCTAATTCACCTAATCTGAATTTTCTTTCTATTTTCAATTGTAAAGCAATTATGGGGAATGAAAATTTCACCCCCCCCTACCATTCCCACCCCCTTTGAGCTGGATAGCCCATCTACGAACTCGACCGAGATTTTCACTATCCTTACAACATATCCCACGCTGGTTGAAATCAAATCAAAATTACTCCAGTTATCGTGTTCATAACATAATAAGGGTGGTTTGGGGTTCTAGAGATTATGATCGGTGAAGATCCACAGAAATTGTCCGGAAGTCGTGTGATGAGAACCATTGCAATAGGTAGACTTCCTATAAGGAATCTACCTAAAAATCATAATATGATCCTAGCGTCGCGTCACCTACCCTCGTTACGCTATTGGTCATGTTCACAAAAGTTCAATACGCTTATGTCACTTTTGCAAGTCAAATACGGTGAGGGGGCGAAAACATGCCATGCCCCGCGGGCGGTTTAAACATGCTAAGCCACTGATGATGAAGAGGAGAGGGGGGGCGCCGAAAAAATCACATCATGACCCGGGCGCCACGTACCCTCGCTACGCCACTAAAAGAGACTTAGCTAAACATAACATTTATGGCATACATACCTGCATAGTCTATCGAAACCTATTCCCCCAGACACAAAACACCAAGTAGACCAGGCACAGCAGGACAGATGCCACACCAGTCAGGTTAGGGGAGTTTGGGAAATGTATTCTGTTTTAAAATAAGACAGTTTGAGTCAATCAAAACATCTAAAAGACAAGTGCCTGATTAGGCAGAAAATTACCTGATGAGGCAGAAAATTACCTGATTAGGCAGAAAACCATCGTATTGTAAAGAAGAGTATTCAAGGTCAGTGCCAGCGTGGTATACAGCTCTCTAACGAAGAATTCATCCTCTAATGGGGGAAGGGGGAAATTTGAGGTTACATTAGAGAAGAACATATGCGATTTTCTTTTTTCAATTTTTTTTAACATTTTTGTTGCATTGTAGCATTATTTAAAGATGAATAATAATCATGTGTAATAAAAAAAAATTTAAAAACTAAATTAAAGATAAGAAAGTTTAATATTTTTTTTCATACAGCTGTATTGGCTGACCAGTGGCCTAGTGGGTTAAAGTAAGGCATGGCTGAGGAATTTGAATCGGAGGAAGAAAGTCATGGGTTCTATCCAGCTGTCCTCTTTGCCAGCAATATTCAAAAACAAGATAGACCGATGTGCGCATAGCTGTGCTCGGGATGACTGCTGGAGGCTTTCCTCAAAGCAAAACACAAATGTTGGCCAGTTTCCTTTGAAAGCCCCCATATCCTGGAGCTAAAGTCAGACTTCTACCTCAGGTGATACATAGGTGCCCCAAGGTAGTCATGATCTACAGACGTGAATAATTGATTTATGGACTTAGCTGGTTGCGCTGACCCTGTGTGTTTAGTCAACAACAAATGGGCCAAAAAAAAGCGTTGCGGGCCGCAAGTTTGGCATGTTCTATGCCTGGACTTTTGAACCATGTCGCAATCCAACGTAAAGTTGCCTAGAAGAAATTTGGGGTCGTGAATATTGAATCAGCGCAAAGTCTGTATAATTTTTTGGTACTTGTAAAGAAAAGTAATTAAGCAAAACATTTTGATTTTGAAATTTTCTTTAAAATATACCATGCAAAGGCGTAAAATTACATTTCCTTCATTTATAAGTTACCAATTCTTTCATTGGCTTATATTTTTTGACATACATTTGAACTTAACTCTACATTAAATAAATCTTATAAACACAGTACTAGTTTTATATTATTAATGAAGTTTTAAGAATTTTATTCTCGGTGTTCCGATGCGTGCAAGTCCATGCATTGATCAAAACGAAAAAATTATCAGCCAATAGCTACATCTCGTATATTGAGTTTAGTTAGTTAGATTATCTTCATTTTGAAGTTTCAGGTGGGATATTTTGGAATGGATATTTTATTTTCAAACCTTGGTCAGATGTTGAAAACGATACATCAGCCAACTTCTTAAATCTCCAGACTTACTCTCCACTTCAACATGAAGATGTTTGACCCCCCGATTTCATATTTACTTTGCATCAGTCTCACATGGCTGAATCGTGTCTCAAACCATCAATATCCGATCCTGAAGCCTTACCACTAGGCCACCGCGTCTCCTAGCAAGTATAGACTCAAAATCATCCGTTATTATTAAATATTTCGTACAAGTGAAACAGAATGTAAATATAATATAACAAGCGGAATTTTCTGTCGTTAAATAAAAATGAAAATGTTGGTGTCAAATCGAACCAAAGATATATCTCATGCAAATAATAAAAGGACAGTTTCTTACAAAAAAGGGCTATTTTAAAGTCAATATAATAATTTTATGAGTTATAACTTATCACTAAAACATTTATAATTTTTATTTTATTTCAAACTAGTTATTTACCATAAGACATCGATCTCAATTCTTTAGGAGTGTCATATAAGGTAAAGCCAGCTGGATGAACATGGATCTGGCGTGGATAATATGTAGGCATATCCCCTGAAAAACAAACAGAAAGATACAAAATGTTACACATTAGTTTTGTGGGAACAATGAACAACCCGAGAAATTCGATGTTTCTCTTATTGAAGAGAACTAATAAATAATCTTTCATTATAGCTTAAAAATGACAATAATGTAAAAATGATGAAAACTAACCAAAAATTAAGGTTATTTCTGTAATAAATCAATTTGGTTGGTATCTAGAAGTTCGAACATACTCGATTTCGACGCCAATAAAGCGGTTTAGTTTAGTTTAGTTTAGTTTAGTTTAGTTTAGTTTAGTTTAGTTTAGTTATATTAACATCCCATTTTTAAGTAATACGAGGGTTATTTTGGACGGACCTCGTAATTTTGAACCTCGGTCAGATGACGAGGACGATACCTGAGCTGGCACCCCCTCTCCAAACTTCCGCACCACGCTAAAAACGCGGATTATGCAAGTCCATGTTTCATAAGCCATCTTGCTTTGGCGACTTGGCGCCGATAAGAGTATGTTCCAAGTTCTAGATTTTAACCATAAATTTAATTATGCGATCAAAATGCTACTTTTTATTCAGTAAAAAATTATTTCAAATTAGAAACATTAGATTAATTACTTACTGAAAACCTTGGGTATTCTGGTAACATTCACAACGACCCCATCAATACACGTGTAAAGTACATAATCTTGGCCTTCTTCTATTTCGACAGTCTCCACACCTGAAAATCAAGCACATTTGCACACGACTTTACACAATAGCTTGCACTCCATTAATTTAAAATGTGTGTTTATAAGCGTTTCAGGAATGATGTTAATAAGAGATAAAAATAATAAAATTAAATATTTGAAGAAATCTCGAAACAAGAACGAGCGGACACTCAGTTCCTTCATTGAAATGGAGATGCTTTTCGAAAAGCAGAAAATGTGAACTTTTTTTGTCAAAGAAAGGGAAAAAGAAAGAAAGAAAAGAAAGCATGAGCAACATATTCAGATTAACCGCTTAAGGACATAACCCGAGTTAACTCGTTCTAGATACCGTAGCAGGATCGGATTTATCCTTTGAAATGCTCCGTGCAAAAATTAAAAAATGCGCCCCTATGGAACTACAATGTAAGCACTCTAAAAAAAAGATACAAGGTGTTTTATTTACATTTTTTAGCGAACGTCCAAAAAAAAAAAAAAAAAAAAAAACAGTGTAACTCAGAAAATGACACAAATACTTAGAATAATTTTTCACTTAAAATACTTCATTTAAAAAACAGTTTACAAGAATATAATTCAGACGAATTTTTTTTACGAACTTTTAGTTCTTTGAATTCCCTAATTAATTCAGAAACATCTAAACTGCTACTCGGTTCATACTCAATTCCTAATACAGCGAGGTCTGATAATCTTGTTTGAGATGCTTTTGTTCGCAAATAGTCTTGATTATGTTTAGTTTGGAAAAACTACGTTCCCCGGATGCAACACTTACTGAAAAAGTTAGTAAAATTCATTGCCTTTTATGTATATAGATTACTGGAGTAGTGCCTTGAAAGTTTTGTGCTCATTAGTACAAAAAATTAGATTGTTTTACTGTTTTTTAGAATTTTTTCAGAAACTTTTCTAGTTAAGTCAGAAACTCCGTTGCGATTTTTTTTTCTCATTTTGTTTTGGCAATTTTGCGCCCCTAGATTTTTTTACTTCGTGCCGGGGCTCGAACTAACGGAGTGTTCGTCCGGCCCTGACCGTAGGTTTCAACCAGTTATGGACAGGATGAGATTCCAGGAATGGAATAAGAGAGAAGAATGAATCACCTATCACAATGGAATAAAGTTGATCTTTGACTTCACAGGAATTTGCACAATATATAATACGCATGCACGATATTCCTACACTGCGCTTTATTTCATTTGTAAATCTATATAAATAAGTATGATGAATTTATAAAAATAATTTTAGAAATTAAGTTTTGGTATTTAATTTTTAACTAAAATGAATTAATGAATAGACATTAATTTTTAATAACTTTTTATTAAATAACTTTCCGTCTTTAAGTTAAAAATACAGAAAAAAACAATTTTATCCATTAATTATAAAATTATTCAAAATTATTTGATAAAAGAAAAAATGGTAGTGATGCAAATACAAAACGATGTGTAGTAGAGCGTTAACATCTAACTTTTTGTTTATGCGAACGTGAACACTTTTTATTATCACGATAAAGTTAAGAATTAATAAAAAACTATTTATTATAAACATTTTACAGTATAAGTGACAATTGTTTTATTTCTAATTTACTCGTATGTTACAAAAATGTTCTGTTCAGTTGTTCTTGATCGTTTCAGATTTAATTAATTTTCGTTCCGTTTTCACTTTATTCATCTGATCATAGCTTTCTTTTATTAAAATTTCTTTTTATCAGTTGTTATATATCAGAATACATTATTGACAGAGGTTGCTTGCTGACTCTAATTAATCATGCGATGTTCTTGAGCTCGAACAAATTTTATGGCCTTGTTCTTATGCTCTATAACGTATTTTATGGCCTGTTCTTATGCTCTAACGTATTTTATGGCCTGTTCTTATGCTTTAACGTATTTTATTGCCCTGTTCTTATGTTTTAACGAATTCAATGGTGCTGTAACGGATTTTATTTCGGGTTGAAATTACATTCCATGTTCTTAAGGTCGTGCTATCCTAAAATCGCGCGATTACTTACCTGTTCTGGTTTCCTCACTGTACGAATGCAATTATATTTATTTTCACCGAAGTGTCTACATTATAGATAATTTTGCGCTTTTTTTTTTTTTTTTTTTGAAAATATACGCATAAGTCTAAAAAATATTTTAAACTATTTTTCCCATATCCTTACATTAGTTTATAAAAAAAATTACATGGTTAATTTTCAAAAATTAAAAAAAATACACTTATGCACTTATTCTGTTACTGTTTAAAGAAGATTCCATAAAAGTTAGATGAATAAGATTATTAATTTCTTGTATGCATTGATAAAAGTTCAAAATTTCTGCTTCTTACATGACTCTTTTTTAGCAGTTTCCCCTTGAATGGAATTTTCTTCAAAAACATCTTCATCCAAAGGTGTTTCGTCAATAATATAGTCTTCAAATTCGTGTTTTTCATATGGTTCTACATAAGCCAAGTCTGGAAAAATATAATCACCAAAACCGGCTTCTTTCCATTGAAAAGTAATGTTGTGCATTAAATGTCCTGTAATACAGGGAGGTCATAAATTATTGGACACATTTCAAAAATTAATTTAAAAAACTAAATAATGTTGCAACTACGGTTTTTTTAAATGATAGCGCATTTTAAAAAGTTTTTTTTTTCAGATAGGTAACGCGCCATTACGGTGGTCTAGGTGGTCGTAAATTATTGGACATCCCCCATTTTTGAGAGCTATTATCTGCGAAACTATTAAAGCTAGAAGAAAAATAAAATCATGTTTTAGAAGAGAATTTTACGCTCTTTAATTTGATATATCAATTGTAATTCGAAAACTTAATAGTTTTTGAGATATTCAAGAAAAACTAAAATCGCAAATCAGAAAATGCGCATCGTCTTCTGCTGTTTGATAGCCATTGCGTACGGAAATCTCTGCTGTAACAAATTTAGAACGCCTTAATGGTACGCCCCCATCTGAAAAAAAAACTTTTTTTTTATTTGCTCTCTCATTTAAAAAAAACGCAGTTGTAACATTATTAGTTTTTTAAATTAATTTTTGAAATGGTTTCAATAACTTATGACCATTTTGTGATTGCTTAACTGGTTAAATAGCTTTTTAGTGCATTTAAAACCACAGAAAATAGAGAATACAACTAATTTCTTCACTAAATTGTAAAGTGAATATCGTAAAAATGACACATTGGGTGGTTTACTTTAGCTTTCTAAATAGATTCAGAGTTAAATGAATAGAAGATTTCTGCATGTGCTGTAGGTTCAGATGGCTTGGGGCAAAGTGCCGTCTACGGAATAGAAACGAATATCCAGTGTGTAAGTGGGTTTGGGCTACATAATTTGTTGTGGACCAAAAGTCATCGCATTGTTGACTGAAGAAGTTTGAAGAAAGCATTACTGTCTCTGAAACGGGCGTTGTCATCGGACCATTGGACAGAATCGCCCGCTTCATCTTCATTGACCCTTGTGCACCCTTAAATTGGGTCGTTCAAGCGAATCATACCTTAGAATTTCCCTAAATATCCTGGTAAACGCCTGCGCGATTTTCAATATTCGTTTCTTCAGAATTTCGTCAAATGTTTTCTCTTCAGACAGCATCCAAACCGAAGCGTGCAAATACTGAAAAATTTAATTACTTCAAATGCTATTAAATTTTATTAATTTGAAATTATTTTGGTAAAGTTGTGAATGTGACCTATTGCGTCTTGCTCTTTTCCAACTGGTTTGAAATATGTGGGAGATTGTTCGAGCTGGTAAGAAAATTTGAAAAGCTAGCATGCTGTCTCACATTGATCAGTGAGTCAAATCAATTCTGATAGAAGCGTTCACGAAAACAGTAACAAGCAATGAGAGATGTATAGTCTTTTGGCACACCATAATTCACTACATATGAATTCTAATCTGACGTTACACCCAACAGAATGGTTAATGAAGCAGAAAGAGTTAGTATGGATAGCTTTTCTTAGGAAAATGATAGGAGTTTAATAAAGCATTAATTTATACGAACATAAAGATTAGCCTATGCTCTCATTTTAACACTGTTAAAGAAATATCTTAAACAGTCCACTTAGTGAGGGATTTATCAATCGCCGGTGATTCATGTTAACCAATTTCCTTTTACTGCGCCTCCAGCATTAGGAGGAATCAAGTGCTGATTACCTTACCATTCTATCTGAGCATATCACATTTTAAAACCGAAGGCACTTTTACTCATCCAAATTGCATTTATTCCCGTCAATGCTATAAATTTATGCAGTGGTATAAATCAGCCATTTATAGACTAATTTTTTTGTTTCAATTACCAAATCCCAATTCGTTTGCATAACAAGCACATCTCCATCCAGTAATTTTTCAAGTTACCATCGAATTCAGAACTTTGGTTTCTTCTAAGTGAAGGCTAAGTAAGTTCATTCCCGTATTCTTAAAGAGTGACCTTCGTTAATTGATTTTTTTCATTTTTCCCAAATTTAAAATTTTAATGATAAAATAGAACTTAATTGTTATAACTTGATAATAACAATAATTTTGAATTCCTTACTTTCCATGGCAGCTACTGTTGAGTCGGTCGTCGGAGAAGACGGTTTGGCTGTAAAGAATAAATTCATTGTTAGAAAAGTATGAATGTAATTTAAGTGTTAAGTGTTACAGATCACTTATCTATTATCACTTAGAATTTTTTTTTTTAATGAAACGGTTTAAAGAGTTAATACGTAATTTCTCAGGAAATGAAAGGAGTTTAATAAAGCATTAATTTAATGCTCTCACTTTCGCTGTTTTAGAGAAATAAAAAAAAATTATCTCAAACAGTCCCGCTCAGGGAGGTTTGACTAATCGTCCGGCTTTCATATTAGCCAATTTCCTTTAAATGCGCTACCAGGATTCGAAGGAAGCAAGTGCTGAATACACTAACATCCCATCCTCGTACCCTAGTTTGGACCTAAACGAGAAACAGAAAATAAAAACATTAAATATTGTGCCACTTAGTTGACCGAGTTATTTCTGTACATCCTGGTATCTCATACTCGTGCTCTGTGATCTGGAAAGGAGAAATGGAAGAATATAACATAATTAATGAGTTGCTACTTGTTGGCCACATCACTAAACTTCAAAAAACCTGGCATCCCATAGTCGTACCCTAAATGCCACTCTAAAAGAAGAATAGAAAAGTTAGAATAATACAGTTCTGCACGAGCAGAACTCGTGCACAACTGTATTATTCTGGCAGAAGTTCGTGTTTTATTTAAAACACGAACTTCTGCCTTGCCTGGAATTGCAAAGTTCCCAAACAAAAATGTTCAGAATTTGTAAGACAGAAATATATAGAATATACAGAAATATATATATATTGCTAATTAAGTTTTACATCGTCTTATACTTCCGTTTTTTAAGCTAAAAGTGTCAACATGAAAGTATTAAGTTCCATCGATAGTGAAAAGTAAACATAATAACTTGCACGTTATATTGCATTGCCTTATTATTATTATACTTTATTGCATTGCTTTATTTTAAATTTTTTATATGCATTTGAAATACTCTGAAGTGAATGCTGACAAGTCGAAAGCAATTATGCAACAATGACTAGAAGAAGCATTCGCAGAAATGGCATGATTAAATTATTCTTTAAAACCAGAAGGATGATGTTTATTTTGATTGTCGTTAGAATCTTGAATAAACTTATTCAGATTACGAAATGGTCTCAGTTGATGCTCACAAGTTATGCGTGAAATGCATAGTGCTATTTTAATTTTGAAATACATAGCATTCCAAACATATTATAGCATAAAAAGCGTGTCTCACAACACAGCATCATACAACAGGCAGTCATAGAAACCACAGCAGAATTGTTTCTGAGCAGCTTTTTGTAGGAAAAATTATTTTAGAACTCTGAAATTCCTGTCCGCCTTTGAAACCTGCATCCGACACATCACAATTCAAAATTGTCTTATTTATGAAACAGAAACAATAAAATACCATTTTTAGTTGTATGTACTGCATTTTTATGACTTATAAAATTCATTTCTCAAGATTTAAAAATATGCAAATATTTCACATATTGGCTTCATCCTCTATAATGTTTTAGTCCACTAAATAACTTACATATAAATAATTAAACTAAATTATACCTTTTGAATTGTTTCTAAAACTATTTTAGGATTTATTTTTGATATTTTAAACTGGTATTAATATTTTTAAAGTAATAAGATGAAATTCATTACAGAATTTAATTTATTTGTTTATAATGGGGGGGGGGGAAATAGCATTTCATGACATAGTTTGAATAAAAAAAATCACATTGTTTAATATCCACAGTCCAAAGACTAAAATCATTCAACTTGTAATACAGTTTGCTAAAATATTACAATATAATAAATGAGTTAATATTTTTATAATTCAGCACATATTTCAGTGCATAAATTATACAGTTTAAGTATAAAAATCATGACTGAAACAATTGAATTCAGCAGTAACTGGAAATCAATTCTAAGCAACAAAAGTTGTATCATCTTTTGAGATCAACAATTATGAAAAAGTTAAAACTTTTTCTAGGAGAGAGAAAGTGTGTGTGTGTTATTCTATGTCATATTTCAACTAAATAGTTATTAAACTCATGTTGACAGTAAAACAACACTCAAATGAAAGTCACTTTGACAGTTTTTTAAAAATCCTCAAATTTGATTTTGATTCATTTTGCTTTTTAACATTTTAAATTAATAAAAATTTTAATATTTTGTTACTTTCCTGTGAAAGTTACAACATTCAGTTTCAGATTTCAAAACTAAAATCTAACGACCATAATTCATGTTCTTCAGATATCTATAAACTATGAGTTATGAAAAATTATTCCCTTGAGATTAGTAATACAGTTCTGTTAGATGGGAAAACAAAAATATGCCAAATCTTAGCGATAACTTGCCAAATCTTAGCTGCAAATCTTGTCACCAAATATTATAAACGAATGTTGGCGCTAACGGAATAGCGCCAGCATTCAAACTTGGCGATGATTGGGGACAAACTAATGAAATATTACCAAAATACAATCAATATACTTAATTATGGTCTGTCATTTTTAAAGTCGACTTGCTTTTACTTATTAGAATAACTTATTTTACATACTGCTTTATTTATTTACATAACGGAACAAAATAACACAAAGTAACAAACCAGATGTCAACATGATGATAGGAAATTGTAAACAAAAATTTAATATTTATTGTTATTGAGAATAATACAAAACATAACAACAATATTGACAACGTGCAACAACATTCAAAACATTTCATGAAAACATGGTTTAAGTTGTATGTTCAACATTTAGTATTAAGAACTTTAAAAAAGTCATCCAATGTCATAATTCAAGTAAGTCATCCATTATACTCAATATGACAGCAGCGTGACACTCAAACGAAACTCATTTTAATGCTTTCTTAATACCCTGCATAATTTTTATTAATTTTACTTTCTAACACTTCCAACAAATAATATTTAAAGTTTTATTCAGTTCTTGGGAAAATTCTAAAAGCATTCAATACACATTCAGAACCAAAAATTAATATAAAACGATCGTGTGAGTTAACGTTCATTACACATATTAGTCATAGAAACGATTATTACTCTAAAATTATTCTATTAAACTAATGTATTCCACATAATCGTAAGTTACTTACTTTTTTCAATATAAGGGAATGGTACATAGACCAACAATAAAATTAAAATCCAGAGTAAACGCCTCATGTTGATAGTACGCTTGCTAAAACAAACTGCTTATATCAGACTTCAACTGTCTCACACACTGGCTGCACAGTTAAGACGTAAATGGAAGGCCTGCTCAGTACTGCTTCAAACGAATCAAAAAGAATCCGGGTTTCTTTTTGCACATAAATCAGAATTCTCTGAAATGACAATAAATGGTAGCAGAATTCAGCAGGTGGTGAAAGAAAATTGTTCGTGCAAATAAATAATTTACGAAGAACAGAGTAGCTTGATATCGTTCGTTTTTTTAAAAAAGAATTCGCATTTATATAACAGTACTAAAAAAATCAAACCGGATTATAATTTAAAATAAAGCTTTCATATTGTTCGTTCTAAGAATTTTTTTTTTTCAGTTTGCGTTTTTCACTTGCTGCACGAACAAAATTATACAAATTAATTTCTGCGAATAATAATCTGTTATGTTCGGCAGTTGAACAGGAAATAACATATTATTAAACCTCTACAAATTATGCTATTATAGCTGAAAGATAAAACTAATGTATTTGAATGTTTTATAAATTCTGTTTGAAAGTCTCATATTGTTATCTTAATCGTATTCATTTTATAAACAATTTTTGTCGTTCTTCGTTTTCGCTGTTCTCATTAGTTTTATAAATTAAAATCAAAATCAGCTATTTCTGCAAAATTTAAAATCTTTGTTCAGTCTGAAGTATTATAACATGTGAATGGATCAATTATGCTCTTGCGAAATTGCTTGTGTACCATTTACAAATAAGTCCTCTAAACAAAAAATATACTTTTTCAAATTGTGAAAATTTAAAATTATAGAAAATTTAAAGCAACAAGAAAAAAATTGGAGCTATCTGTCGAAAATGTATAATCAAACTTTTGAGTGTAGTTGTAGACTAAGGGTTGTTCATCGAAAACTTTTATAACCTTCGTAATTAACTTTAAAGGTATTTATCACGTATTTGAAAACTGCCAATTTTAAGAAAGATTTTTATAAAACAATAAAATACCATTATAATTACAATGCGCCGTAAAATAAATTTATGCCAATCAAGTCGATGAAGCAAGTCAGTTATTATATGGATATTACAGTGTTCGTAGTATCATTTAGTATTGCAGTAATGTAGTATATATGAATTAAAGTAATGCAATAATTAAAAAAAAGAAATATCGAAATCAATGCTAAATTTTTTATTTAAATTTTAGTAATATTTCACAATAGAGGCGAGTTTTTCATGTTGTCGATGGACAGTTCTAAAAAAATCTGGAGGGTATTTTTTTAATCTTTGAATATATTGCCAACATACGTTATAACTATGTCTGTTCATATGGCAGTTCGAATGGCAGCTGTGATTGATTGGGTGATTGGAAAAAGTTAAAGTGACCAACTTCTTTTTTACGATGAAAAGGAGGACATAAATAAATAGAATGAAAAAAATATCGTTGAAAGAAACATTTTGTTTATTGCAACAATAATACAGAATACACTACAATATTATAAATGCATAATACAAATATTTGTAACATTTTTAGTTTGTAGCATTTTAATTGTATTTATGCTTGCATGCCTAATAATTATTATTTAAATTATTACTTTTCCATAGAACGAATATTTTTTGTCAATGTATCATCTAACAATATATTGGAAATATCTGAACAAGAAATATCCTTCATATTGAATTTTATGGTTAGAGCTTCAGCTTGAGTGTCAAAATACAATCTCGATTTCTCACATGTCCAAAAATCCTTTGTAATTGGAAATACCCTTTTAACTGCTGTATTAGTTCCAGGGCAGTACAACAAAAACTGAACAAGAATAAAATTTTCGCATGGAATATGTTCATTTTTGAATTGGATGAATATTTTCATCCAACTTTCATCAATTTCATTGTTTTTATTTTCTCATTGTATTAATTTTTCAGAATTTAAATATATATATTCAGTCTTCTAATTTCAAATATCAAAAAGGTGGACACTTTACGAGGGAGGGCAGAACTTACAAAAGGAGGACTGTTGGTCACCTTAAAAAAGGATAACATTCCAGTTGAATCTTATTGGAATATTACCCTTTTTTCCAATCACCCATTCAATTGCTTTGTCTGAGTAACAAAAATAAACTAAAGTTAATAATTATTAATTCAACTTTAAAAAAATTTGAATCGGAGGCGGATGTCATTCGTCACTTTAATCAATCGCTTGAAAACACTTAAGTACAGTAAAAAGGCATAAATACGAATTAAGGGAAGGTGGATGATGTCATCAGAGGCCTTCATCCATGCCGATTCAAAAATAGAATAGATTTTCTGCCGAGGAAAATGACTTTAAGGTCTAGATTTGAATTTTCCTCCAAGGCCTGAACATATTCCGCAACAAATTGGAAAGAAAAATATTTATCCACAACGAAGATTTCTACTTTGTGGTATAAACGAAGTATTTTAACTAAGTATTATTAAGCTTTGCGTAGTATAAACGAAGTATTTTATCATTACAAAGAATACGAATGAATCGTGACTGTGATAAAACGACGTATAAATGAGGAACTTATAAATGGTGCTTTATTGCAACTATTTCATTTCACTCTCTCATATACGATTTTCAACTTTTTAAAAAAATCAGGAATCAGGCACCTGCTTTCGTCTAAATTTATTTCATTAAAGTGAATTAATCCTTTAATCATTATGAATTTTCCTTTTGAAAAGGGTATCACCCCCCCCCCCACCCCTTCCTTTTTTCACAGAAAGGATATCAATGATGACAGTAATGTTCTTAACCCCGCGTCATTATTTCTTTTACTTTAAAAGAAACTTTAATTACACATTTATCAATACAAGAATAATTAAATAAAAAGGATAAAAAGACAAACATCAACAACGCTATCACGTTCTACTACATTTATTATAAAAAAAACTCATCTAAAAATAACAAGAAAACACAACATGTTGTCATCACGAGAACAGACAACAGCAAAAACTATTTACAAGAAAATATTTAAATTGACAGACACCCCAGTGGCATAACGGCAAATGATTTCGAACGTTACAATGATTGAAAAGACGAAGAAAATAAAGGGAAAATAAATTCTTAGAGCAGACTAAAAAAAGCGATAATTACTTAAAAAATTTGAAATGCAATTAATGATTGCAATAATGAAAATCAATTTTTTTTAAGTGAAGGATTTTCTTTTAAGGTAACATGAAAATAGAGTAAAATTTTAAAAGCCAGAATAAACAATTTTAAATGAGTTGGTAGTCTTTTCAAGACTTTAAATATGACAATCAAATATAATAATACTCTATTCCTATTTAAATATATTATAATTATATATTATTATATTTGTTGCATTAACTTTCACATAACTAATCCTGGCCTCAAGACCGAAGAGGCGAAAGAGTAAAAGAACAGTTGCGCGGGGAGCGAGGCTTATAGACGGCATGATATTGTTTGGGTCTCTGCACAGAGTGGGCACGTTTGTGACTCCCTCGAGGTGAACGCCCAGGTTAGTATTATGAGTAATATGAAAGTGAATCCTAATTGTAGAACGTATATAGCGCCTATTTAATCGTATGAGTAGAAGTTAATAAACTAGTGTAAAAAAGAGTAGATTTATTGAAGGCTGAGTAGCGCAGTTATTACAATATTATATATATATTTATATAGAATAATTATATATATTTCTATTCGAAACAACAAGGACCGGTGGCCTAGACAGGCTCTCTCCCATCGAGGGGTTAAAGTCGATTCTATGACAGGCCATCGTGTATTTGTGCCTGGCGCACTTCTCTATCTTACAACGTCTAGGGTCATACTCCTCCTGCTATAGTGTGGTAGGAAGTTTGGGAGAGGGTGTACCTGCCTCAGGTGCTATCCTCTCCATCTGACATGGTTTTACAATTACAGGTCCATCCCTGAACACAAGCTTAGTTTTCAATAAAATGGAGAGGGTTGATTCATACCAAAAACTAAACAAAATCTTATTCAAAAAAATAATCATAACTTTATTTTAAATAGAGAGAAAACTTTATTCTATAACTTTTTTTTTGAACAAAGTAAGTTCTTCTTTAACTCGATTTTAAAATCGTTAAAATAATCAATATTTTTTGAATAATTATTCTTATTTATATTATTTTATTAGTAAGAGGAACTATGTGCAAGCTAGGGAAAGAGAGATTTGTCAGAATTTTGTATTCAGTTAATGGTTGGCTATAATTTCCAGAGCGATACAATAAGTTTAATTAATTTAAATATTACTTCGAAAGAAAATAATTTCAATGCTTCAGTGCTAATCTGAGAGGAAAAAAAAATCAGGTGGTTAGACTAAAATGTTTTTGGTGATTTTGTGTTGAGAAATAAAATTTCCCCATAGTGATAAAGTTACTTTATAAATGAGCCTGCTTTGGAAAAGTTTTAGTACATTGTTCGAGTTGTTTTAATTTATACTTTAACCATTTTTTTAAAATCCATTCTTAAATTCAATGTTTTAAATCTGTGTAGAACGAATGCTATAAAAAAAAAAAATGTTGCTCTAAAATTTGAATGAGTAATAAGAGTAATATAAGTTTGATTGCTATGATTACTACTTTCAGCTCAAACTTTGTTGAATATGAGGACAATGATTGAAATATACCTAGTAAAATTATCTTTCGATTAGATCAATTCATTGCAATTTTATAAACAGTTAGGCAAGAATGATTCGACTATAACATGTAATGGGAAAAATACCTAAAATAATACAGTAGTACCGTAATATTCCTACTTTCGATCAATATTATATTAAAGAAAAATAAAAAAACCATATATGTAATTCATGGTAAATTCTAACTATGTATCCACAAATTTAAAGATAACAACCCAATGATGAAATCAACATTCAATTTGCTTTTGTCTGCGTAAACAAAAAGAAACTAAGGTTAGTAATTATCTACTTAAAAATTTGAATCGAGTCAGGATGTCATTGGTCATTCAAATCAATGTGTTGAAAACCTTGAGTACAGTAAGCACGGTCATACGTCTTCACAGGGACTGACGTAAAGGACGTATTAAATGAAAGACATGCAATCAAAATTTTAATAAACAACTTTGATTATTACAAATTAATGCAACGAATGCACCCATTTTACAAAGATTATTGAAGTATTTATATTGTCATTATTATAATACTACTTACAATGGAAATCAATAACTAAATTTTAAAATTAAACATTTATCACAAAAGAGAGAAAATTATACCTTATTGCATAATATGCTACCTTATACATATATTTTATACAATTTATGTGTATGCAGGTGGCGTTTAATTGAAAAAAAAAACTCTAACCTAATAGTTCAACGCTGATTGTCCGTGAATAATAAGTGCGAATTATGAATCAAATTAAATTCATTGAATGTTTTTTCACTTTTTTTTCTTTTTGAAAGAAATCAGTTAGTTTTTTAATCGAGTCTATTGTATCTTAAAGGTAGTCTATTGTATTTAAATCTGTAGGTGAAATAACTTCTTCATCATTGCCTAAATTAGCAACAGACAATTTGTCTTCAATTAACTCATCAAAAGTGAATAATTGAGATCAAGGATATTTTTACTCACAGTTTCATTGGAAAGGAAGAAATTTTCATATTTTTTGTCGGTGGAAACGACGAGGAAGCCGAAGCTTTGCGTAGTATAAACGAAGCATTTTATCAACAAAGAATACGAATGAACGCGATGATGAAACGACGTACATAAACAACGTATAAATAGAGAAGTTTATAAACGGTGCTTTAGTGTATCATTTCATTTCACTCTCATATAGGATTTTCACCTTCTTAAAATTCCGGAATCAGACACCTGCTTTCGTCTAAATTTATTTTACTAAAGCATGAATTAATCTCAATCATCATGAATTTCCGTTTATCATCGTATTCTCCTTTTTTTTACAGAAATGATATCAATAATGACTAGTAATGTTCTTGACCCTGCATCATATTTTTACTTTAAAGAAACTTAATTACAAACATACATAAGAATAATTAAATGAAAAAAGGAAAAGAGACAACTATCACCAACGCTATAAGTCTACTACTTTCTTCAAACCTACTAAAATAACAAGAAAACACATCATGTTGCCATCACGAGAACAGACAAACAAAAAAACTATTTACAAGAAAAATATTTAAATTGACAGACACCCTGGTGGTATATAAGATCAACTGATTCGAACGTTACAATGACCTTTAACCGTCCTCTAACATGCTGATTGTCTGTGGGTTAAATACATCAATATCGAATTAAGTTCACTGAATTTCTTTTCGCTATTCTTTGACAAAAGAAATAAGTTGAAGATTTTCGATTGCGTCCATTGCGTCCTTTAAAGAAAGATGGAATAACTTCTTCCTTGCCTACGATGGTGACTGATTATTATTTTCGGACTATCTTAACGTATTTATTCATCTCAGACTTTGTTGCAGTAAAATAATTTCACGTTGCATTTTAATATTGTTTATCGCGAAAAAAAAAAAAAAAGGGAAAATCAATAATGTGTATCTTTTTTGATTTTGTTTGTTTTCAAAACTTTTCATGTCATTGTGGGCGGTTTTTTTTTTTTTTTTTCATTTTGTTGAAGTCCTGATTCCACGGGAGGCAACGCCGTGCGTACTGCTGTATTTTATAATTACAAAGAATACGAATGAATCAAGTGATTTTGATGAAGTGACGTATAAATGAGAAACTATAAACGCTGTTAGTGTATCTATTTAATTTCACCCTCTCTATACGATTTTCAACTTCTTAAAAAATCAGGGAATCACACCTGTTTTCGTCTTAATTTATTTTAGTTAAAGTGAATTAACTTTAATCATCATGAACTTCCATTTATCATCGTGTATTCTCTCCCCTTCTTTTTTTTAACAGAAAGGATATCAATGAGACAGTAATAGTCTTGACCCGCTTCATTATTTCTTTTACTTTAAAGAATTCTAATTACAACATTTATCAATATAAGAATAATTAAATGAAAAGGATCAAAGACAACCAACCACCAACGCTGGTAAGTTTCTACTCAAGAAAACACAGCAAGAAAAACACACATGTGCTACTCATCGAGAACAGAGAACACAAACGACTAAAGAAATATTTAAATAGACAGACGCCCCAGTGGCATAACGGCAAAATCGATTCTGAACGTTACAGCCACTAAAAGTCGAGAGAAAATAAAGAAATATAAATTCTTAGAGTGCTCAAAGAAAGCAACCATTACTGAAAAAGTTGAAATGCAATAATGATATGAGAACACAGAATCATCCGTATTGTTCCGAAATTATTTTTTTTAAGTGGAAGGATTTTCTTTTAAGGTAGAATGAAAATAGAATAAAATTTTAAAAGCCAGAATAAACTATTTTTAATGAGTTGTAGTCATTTTCGAGACTTTAAATATGACAATCAAATATAATAATTATTCCTATTATAAATATATTATAATTATATATTATTATATTTGTCATGCCACTAACTTTCACATAACTATTCCGGCTCTCAGCCGAAGGAGGTGAAGTGAAGATTAGAAGAACAGTTGCGCGGGAGCGAGGTTGAAGACGTCATGAATGGTATTGGGCAGAGCCGGCCCGAACAAAAGCAGGACCCGGTGCAATGTTGACTTGCGGGGCCTTGAAAAAATTTCGCCCAACAAAATAATTTATAGCTTTTTGCTATTCATTACATTTCACAATTTGATTAAGTAAAGACTAAAAAAATACATGAAAATAATAAATAATTAAATTATTTTTATAAAGTTAATATTTTAATCACACAAAAAAATCGCTAATAAATCAAACAACAAAAATAATTGCTTTATGTATAAAATTTTGCATTCAACTTATAAGTTTACAATATGTGATTTTTGTTTCATTTTGTTATAAGTTATATAGCAAATACGTTGATAATATCATTATGATTTAAATTTTTGGTAAATGCGGATTCGATAGATAAAATGACTAAGCAAAACAATTGTTCGCCTCTAATGCTAGATCTCAAGTAATTTTTTATTATTTTTAATCTTGAGGAAGATTTTTTTGCAGATACAAGCGTTAATGGTAAGATCAATTTAATTTCTGAACAGAAGTAAAACTTGGATGCAATTTAAATAAATTATATTTGAATAAATATTGTAAATATTTGAAATATTGTGACCTGGAAGGTAAAAGGTGACGCCAAATTTTCATTTTGTTAAATAGATTAATGCAATTCATTTTCGTTTTGCGCAATCTGACAGCGACGTGGTTCCTTGTGCGCTCGAACCTTTCCAAACCCCCTCGTGCTGGTCCCGAATTCACGCATTCCTTTCTAAATAAAAGATAAAATTCCTCCCATTATTTTTTGCAAACTCGGATGAGGATATATTAAAAATTGTTCAGTTTGAAAACTTTCAGTGCTAAAACTAAAATTATAAAATGCGAAAATAGTTTCAATTAGAGTTTCAAAACATGAAAGCTGAAGAAACTTAAAATAACTTTTAACTTTGCAGTCAACTGAAAGAGAAAATACCGCCCTTTCAATTTTTCTGACGATTTACGAGGTCAGAACATGCATTCAGTATTGAAATAAAATTTTATGCTGTATGAATGAGATTTTCTTGTATTTTGGATTAACACGTGAATTCTAAAAAGTTGAACTCATTATTTCTTCATAATAACAAACAATTATTTCTTCATATACAAAAAATACTAAAAAAAGATAATCGACTGATCACAAACTTATTTACAATTATACACAACCTACTGATAGTTTCGGTTTAGGAGATTTCAATTGAATCAATCTTCAAAATACTTCTTATATTTTAAAAGTTATCCAAATAACTCTGATATGTAGTTTCCCAAAACAATAAAAGGTTCCAAATAAGTAACATTTTATAATGAAAAATGCCCAATGTAAAAGAGCAGAAAACACAAATTTTCGTTTGTTAATAAAAAAAAATGTTTTATCTGAAATGTATACAATAATAACAGATAGCAGAAATACTGAAATACAAAAACAAAGGGGAACTACATTGTTTTATAAATTGATAACCTGTTATAATATTCTAATTTTCTTTTGGGAATATAAAAGGAAAGTTTGTTTAATAAATAACTATAATAAAGAGACAAAAATTAGTAGACATACCTGAAATTTGTCTGCAAGAACAAATGTAGAATATTTTATTTTGCTGTACGGCTGATACTCTGAATGCGAACGATTCAATGGAAAATTAAGCTTCTGAGAAAACTCCTTGGGTTACCCGTCGTGTTTCACACAATCTAATATTCAGATTCACTACTATTGATTAAACTCTGAGGAATAGATGTAAGAGATTATCTTTTAACGAGTATCTACGATGAATTCATAGATGCTGGAAAACCACATTTTGACAAGAAAAGCGAGAAACCCCTGTGAGATATATGCTTCATCATCTCTTAGCAGTCCTGCTGAATACAAGGGGAACAGATGTGTTCAATTTAGAACTAGATAAGCAGAAAAAGCATTCCCCTAGAGGTGTTTCTTTAAGCTGGCCTGGGAAAGACTATCTGCTGGCCATTAGGCGAACGGATGTGGATACGCACACGATTATTACCCCTTGTATAACCTGAAAGTAAAAGACTCGGGAACAAGGAATGTATTAAATCTTATCAACTGCAATTTATCTTCAAATGACGGACATCCACTTTGGGGCGCCCCCTCCTCCCGCACCGAAAAGAGAGTGACCATATGATGCCTGGAGCAATAGAACCTGGTTTAGGATTGAACAATGTTATCACTTTTTACCTTTTATTCTGCCCAAGAATCGGAAATATGTGGACCTCCAGGTAGGAAAGGGAATTGTTGGACTCTTAACCACTAAATCTACCAATTACTTTTTTAACAGATCATTGAAGGAAATTTTCAAAAAAGAAAAAAATTCCGATATATTTCTTTTAAGAAAAAATTATTAATCTTTTAAGCCTTTTTTCAATATAAAAGTTGGTTGAAAGAATTTTTAAAAAAGGATAAAAAAATTTTTAATGAATTTTGCAAAATCCGTCAGCGGCCTTTCAGAAGCGCGGGGCCTTGTGCGGTCGCACCGTTCGCACCCACCTCCGGCCGGCCCTGGTATTGGGTCTCTGCACAGAGTGTGCACGTTTTTGAAGGAGTTCTCGAGGTGAACTCCCAGTTAGTAATTATGAGTAATATTGAAATGAATGCTAATTGTACATATGTATATAGATCCTATTTAATCGTATATAGTAGAATTAATAAACTAGTGTGAAAAAAAGTGAATTTATTGAAGGCTGGAGTACACAGTTATTACAATATTATATATATATATATTATATTATAATTATTCCTATTCGAAAATAAGGACCTTGGTGGTCTGGACGTAAGGTCTCTCTCATGGGAGGGTTCAAAATTTCAAACTCGATTCTACCGAGGAACCGTGGTGTATTTGTGCCTGGCGCACTTTATATCTAACATCGAGGGTCATACGTCCTCCTCGTATAAGTGTGGTGGGGCAGTTTGGAGAGAGGGTACCGCCTCAGGTTTCATCCTTGTCATCTGACGATGGTTTACAATTACGAGATCCATCCTGAAACAGCTCTCGTCTTGCTTTAATATGGGAGGGTTGATATACCTAAACTAAACAAAATCTTATTCAAAAATAATCTATAACTTTATTTTAAATAGACGAAAACTTTATTCAATACTTTTTATTTTGAACAAAGTTAGTTCTTCTTTAACCGATTTTAAATCGTTAAAAATAATCAATATTTTTTTGAATAATTATTCTTATTTATATTATTTTATTAACAAGAGGAACTAACTGTGCAAGCTAGAAAAAAAAATTTGTCAGAATTTTGTGTTCAGTTAATGGTTGATATAATTTCCAGAGTCGGGACACAATAAGCTGGTAATTCATTTAAATATTATTCACGAAAGAAAATAATTTCAGATGCTTTCGTGCTAATGTGAGAGAAAAGAAAGAAAGAAAGGAAAAAAAAAAAAAAAAAGGTTTTTAGACTGAAATGTGACTTTTCTGTGTTGAGAAATGAAATTTTCTCCCCATAGTGATAAAGTTACTATAAATGAGACCTTTTGGAAAAGTTTTAGTACATTGTTCGGTTGTTTTGTAATATACTTTTAACCACATTTTTTTAAAAAAAATTGAATGTTTTTAAATCTTGTGTGAACGAATGCTATATGCTTTTCTTCCTAAAATTATGAAATAAATAATAAATGTGATTTCAAATATAACACTTTCAAATTTTTTCTTTAAAAATGTCTGAAATGGAGGCACGTGATACACATACGCATTAGTAAAATATTTTTATTAGTATCAATTCATAGACTATATTTTTAACTGGAAACCTTAGGTTGAGGAAACATAAAAGAATCAGGAATTCTTGAAACTATTTCAGGATTTCAAATGTGTAAGAAGAAGCGAAAAAAAAAATGTCTAAAATTTCATGGGAATGTGATAACAGACGTAAGTGCTAGTCCGTAATGTTATTTCAGATACTTTTTTTCGGCTCAAATTTTGAGTTGATTTATTTCATAAGAATCGTAAATTTAAAAAAAAACACCATCATTTCGATGTAAATTCATTGGTAAATTCATTCGAAAACTATGCTGTATACAACAGCAAAAATTTAAGAAGACACATAAAAACCCCAATACATAAAATCACTCATTCAATTTCTTTGTCTGAGTATCAAAAAGGAACTAAAGTTAGTAATTATTAATCCAACTTTTTAAAAATTTGAATCGGAGTCAGATGTCATTGGTCACTCTAATCAATGTCTTGAAAAACCTTGAGTACAGTAAAGCACGGTCATACGTCTTTCAAGGGACTGACATAAAACAACTTATAAATAGAAAGACATGTAATCAAAATTTTAATAAACAACTTTGATTATTACAAATTTAACGCAACGAATGGAAATTCATTTAAAAAGATTAATTTTAAAGTATTTTAATATTGTATTAGTATAATACTACCTAGAATGGAAATCAATAACTAAATTTTAAAATTAAACATTTATCGTAAAAGTGAGAAAAAGTATACCTTTATTGCATATCTTAAGTGCTAATTATACATATTTTATACAATTTATGTGTATGCAGGTTGGCGTTTAATTGAAAAAAATCTTTAACCATTGTCTAACGTACTGATTGTCCGTGAATAATAAGTGCAGAATTATGAATCGAATTAAATTCATTGAATGTATTTTCACATTTTTTTCTTTACGAAAGAAATAAGTTCGAAGTTTTTCAATCGACTCTATTGTATCTTAAAGGAAGGTGGAATAACTTCTTCATCATTGCTTAAATTAGCAGCAGACAATTTGTCTTCAATTAACTCATCAAATGTGAATAATTTCGAGATCATGATATTTTTATCACAGTTCTCATATTAGAAAGGAGGAAATTTTCATATTTTAAAACGGTGGGAAACAACGTATATAGCCAAAGCTTTGCGTAGTATAATCGAAGTATTTTAGCATTACAAAGAATACTAATGAATCGCGACTGTGATTAAACGACGTATAAATGAGAAACTTATAAACGGTACTTTAGTGTATTTATTTCATTTCACTGTCTCATATACGATTTTTAACTTTTTAAAAAAATCAGGAATCAGACACCTGCTTTCGCCAAAATTTATTTCATTAAAGTGAATTAATGAGTTTTGGTGTTTTCATGGTTACAGACGCGAACAATTTTTCCCGTTGTTAACGTGCAGAGCCTCTCCCAACCCAACCGGGGGTACCAGAATGGACCTGTTGATCCTTCAATCATCATGAATTTCCGTTTATCATCGCGTATTCCCCTCTTCCTTTTTTTTTCACAGGAAGGATATCAATTATGACAGTAATGTTCTTCCGCGTCATTATTTCTTTTACTTTAAAAGGCATTTTATTTACAACATTTATCAATACAAGAATAATTAAATGAAAAGGATCAAGAGACAACCACCACCAACCCTATAAGTTTTTACTCAAGAAAACACAGCAAGAAAACACAAGATGTTGCCATCACGAGAACAGACAAAAGCAAAAACTATTGACAAGAAAATATTTAAATAGACAGACGCCCCAGTGGCATAACGGCAAATGATTTCGAACGTTACAATGGCCTTTAACCGTCCTCTAACATGTTGATTGTCTGTGGGTATTAAATACATGAATATAGAATTAAGTTCACTGAATTTTTTTCGCTATTCTTTTGACAAAAGAAATAAGTTCGAAGAGTTTCGATTGCGTCCATTGCGTCTTTAAAGAAAGATGGGATTTCTTCTTCCTTGCCTACGATTGCGACTGATTATTATTTTCGGGAGTATCTTAACGTATTTATTCATCTCTCAAACTTTGCTTGCAGTAAAATAATTTTCACGTTGCAATTTTTTAATATTGTTTATCGCGAAAAAAAAAATAAACGGGAAAATCAATAATGTGT
>BGPR01010817.1:0-50932 GCA_013235015.1 Araneus ventricosus
CCCTACTGTGAAATGGAATAAAATGAACTGAAAAAATATATCTAGTTTCTTTAATGTTTACACTTATTTAATATTATCACAAACTGCTACTAGTATCTTAGAAATAATTCAGTATCTTAGTATAGCATCCTTATGCAAATTTCAATTCCTTTTTTAAGAAGATTCTTATTTTTATTTGTATTTATTTTTAAGATACATTTTCCAGAGGAAAATTAAAATATTCATTCTTATTTGTATAAATAAAATGCAGGAAATTTGTTGGATAAGTATATTGGCTAATACTAGTTTAGTAAAGTTACCAAAATATTTTGATCTGTTTTATTTAACTCAGCTTCATGTAAGAAAACTAATTGATTATGGCTGAAGGTGAATATTTTATTCATAATGTTCGTGTATTTTAATGAAGTGGTGTCTTAAAAAATAAATTGGTGTGTGTTTGTGTTATATAAATGGAATCTGCTAGAAATTTATTTGTTTTTTCAGGCAGTCTGTGAATGTTGGGGCTGCCGGAGGAAAAAAATTTTAATAACAAAATGATGGAAAATTTCAAATTGTCCAACTAGGCTTAAGCTTTACTTATAAGGTTCCTAAAAAATTTTATTAATAAATGTGAACGTTATTTAAAAAGCCTTCGCTAAAGATAATTTTTAAAAATATATTATGGTCTACTTTATCCGAAGAGAAATAAAAATTTAGCAATGCTTACTTTAAATGAAAATTCATTTCTTAGGAAATTGAAAGCTAATTTTCGATCTTAAGCCGTTGCAATGTTTTCGAAATTCGCATGTGAAAAAGTTCGAAATATAGATACTAGAATCTTCTTACGTCTTTAAATCACCAACAACAACTTCATAAATGCTGACTATTTTTTTTATAAAAAGATCAAAGATTCTCGAACAACATTGCTTTTTGGCAATAAAAATTTTTATAATTCCATTTGTGTTTTAAAAAGTGGTATTAGATTTATCTTTACAGTTGAGCTTAATTTCGTTATTAAACACTTATGTAATACATATGAAGAATGCCTTGCTAATTAATTCTGTGGAGTGGAGCTCCTATATGTTTAATAACCCTCTTGATAAATTTTGTACGACTGAGCAACATTACTGAAGAACAAGAACTCTGTGAATCGTTGTAACTAGTTAAATTAATGATCAAACATTGATTGCAGCTTATTCAAAAAACTTATAAAGTGGAAACGTTTTCTATATAAAATCGATATTACCTCGCACACACTTTAAAGCATTTTTTTTATTCCGAATTTCAAAAATAATATTGTCTATATGATTAATAATCACAATAATTTTTGAACATGTGCGTCTTTAAACTTTTATCCTGAATGTACCGAAAATTACTTTTTCCCCTAACTATTTGCCACCGCTGTCTACATTTTGCAATTCCAACGAATGAAAAAAGGAAAGACAATGTTTTCAAATTATTAAAATTAAAAATACATTATTAGAATAAGATTTTAAAGATTAGAAGGTTATGAACATATCTTTCCCTCTCTGTTTCTTTTCTGATTTACTTTTGAAATCTGTCCGCTGATATTTTTATATTTAAAACTGAGCCAAATGACAATTCGTTCGATAGTTTACATTGCACTTGCAATTTTATATCGAAAAAATGACGCCAACAGTCAACAAAACATCTTTTATATAGGCCAAATGAAATAAACTCGAAAGAGAGGGCGAAGACATGTAAGTTATGAGAATTAAAATATGGAATGAAGAATGAAAATAAGTCGATCCATCCCACACTTCCAATCGAATTCTTTCATCACACAGTTACTTTGACTTTTTAACGGTTTTTTGCTTTCAAAAGAGCAATTTCACAAACCATAACTGATAATTATTTTTAATGTGATATAGAAAAGAAGTGAAACTTGGAACTTTGCTTTTTAACAACACAGTTAAAAATGGACAATTATGTAATACGTTTTCCCCCTAGCTATCTAGAGTAAAAAAATAAAATATTATTACTCTATAAAATTCTAAAAAGATAAAAACAACAATTTGATACCCGGTATAAAAATGTTAGATAAAGTTAATACCCAGATAATTTTAATGTTAGATAATTTAATAGCGAGTAATAGAACTAATGTCAGTTTCCAATTCTAATCCTCTCTCAGATCCGAAAAAAAACCTTATCTATTACACATATATCTCTTTTCGTTTCTCAAATTGGCATACGGAAACCATTACAATTTTCCTATTTCTTGTACGAATTACAGATAGTATGATACTTTAATATTTTCTACGAGAAAAATAATGTTTGATCTCTATGTTTTATGTATTTTTATAGCTATAAGTTCATATAAATACGGTTCACAGCATTATTAATACCTTTTAATTTCCATCGATTCACTAACATGTGCGTAATTAAATAACGCATTTCGCACTTGAATATGAAATGAATAAAAGTTTTTTAAATGGAAAACCAAATTTTCCTCTTTCAATTCTTTTTGAAATCCCTTGAATGTCACCTCTCACAAAGTGTGACTTTCTTATTTATGATAATGAATTTTATAATTTTGCTTTAGTTCCTCTGGAGAGAGTTACCCATGTTTGTTAAGTTTCTCTAAAGAAAAGAATAAGAAGTTAAACCTTTACTTATCACTAGCCGCCTTCGGCAAGCAGCGTTCCAACGGGAATATAATTTCAACTGAATTTCTTATTATAGTTTGCTATTTATGGTTCCCTTCACAACGCAATTTAAAACTAGATATTGCGTTAGATATGTATTCCATTTTCTTTCAGTGGTATTCATCATTTCCGTACATTGTCTACATAAAAATCCCGGGCCATGTCACTTAACATATAATTGCACGTTTCCGGAGCCATCTTCAATTTCTTATTCCTCGAGCAAAATATGCATTTGTTTAAACATTAAATTAACGCAGCACATTTTCTGGCGAGCGATATTTTAACTGGCTGTTAAAAGAATCAAAACTTAACAACCATAATCAGTAAGAGTACTGGATATAATTATTGGTATATGTAATATCTTAAAGAGCTTGGCTAAAAATTTAACAAAAAATTGATTATATAAAACATGAAAGCAAAATGTATTAGAAATGTATTAAATGTATTACCTCACCTTTCAATAACGAAAAAGAAACACGCAATTAAGTATTTGTTTAAACATTGAAAATGGTTTGAATTGGGTTGCAACATTTAAAAGTACTGTAAATTATGCCAAATATATAATTTTGAAAATTAATTAAAATTAAAGAAAAGAATTAGGCAACTTAATTGATATCATTAAAAAGAGAATTGTTTTCACATTCAGATTGCGAAAAAAATAATTTTGTGCTTTAATATTTTCGGAAGTATTTTAGAAAAATTCCAAAATTTCGCAGAATTTTTAATTAGTCATAATTCTAATTAAAATGTCAAAGAAGAGCTCCGAGATGCACATTCCCACCGTCCAAAGTATGTTAGTACCAAATTCCGTAGCTCTAGTTTCAACAGTTTGCCCTGTAGAGCACCAACACACAGATAGGTACACATACACATTCTCCTTTATTATTAGTAGTAGTGTGGCGGAATCTCGAACCTTTACACTTTTCACCTCTCACTTTGCCATGAGGCGGCAGGTGGAATTTTTATTCTTACATGCAGGATGCTAAAAAGGTGCAACTCTGCGCGCGCATTATTCATCCAAATATATATAGGAGTGCCTTCTTCATTTCCGCCAGACCAGACCAAGACCCAGACCGACCGAGAGAGAATGCCAGCAGCGTAAAGCCACCCCGCATCGGTGATGTACAAACCTCTGTGGTAGTACTGATGACAGCCGTCTGGCCTGAACGGAGTTGGAGCATTTTCAACTAATTTCCTTCATCTGAAGTTGCACGCGGTATGTTAATCATCGGCTGCTGGAATCTAAATGTACCGATGGTCCTTTTGGCTTCTCACTGAATGAGTTACTCTTCTCGTTGGAGTATATTTGTGTACGGTAACTTTCTTGATACGAGATGTGTCTATCTGCAGATCCATTTTGATTTAAATATATTTTTTAATGTTCTACACTACAATTTCATGTTTGCACTGTGAAATAAATTCTTGTTTATAAATCTCTTGCCTGGAATATCACTTAGCAACTTTACTGATCTGAGTCATTAATGAAGTGAGGTATTTTGAGGCATCCTCTATCCCCTTCAGTAGATATACCAATAACTGGGGTTGCCATAATTGCCAAGCATTGATGCGAGACCTTTAGATGATAAATAAATAAAAAAAGAAAAAAGAGTAGGTAATGGTTTGTTTTACCCTGATAGAAAATCAAAATGCAAGCTAAAAAAATGAATATGTAGAATAAATAAAAAAGATGTAATGCTAATCCTTTTTACCCCAGTCATATTTTAAAGTTGATTTCATTTTCTTAATTATATAATGTATTTTTTCATAATTATAAAATAATGTTAAAAGTACAACGATACAGAGGTTTAGGGAGTAAACGGCACAAACAGTAATATGGTACTGAGTCGTGAAATACGGTGACAGTCCCGTATAGACGGGATGTATGGCAACTCTGCAAATAACTTCCTTTGAAGTGCTGGCTGTTAAAAAAGAAAATCCAGAAAACTTTGCTTCTGAACCTCTATGTAGTTCGGACTGATGGGTACACATGGGAAGTAGAAATCCGCTGACAAGATAAAGAGTCTGGTCTGGAAGGATACATATTACAGGGTATCTTTGAGTCCAGCTATTCAGTTTCTTACTCAGTCTGAGTAGAAGAGTTAAAAAACATTAGGGGAAAAAACATGAATGAATGCAGAGGGATGATGAGAGAATTGACATGAGAGAGCTGCCATGAGGCGCACAATAAGATGCGCCAAAAAATGTCCAGTTAAATGCAGCTGGGAAGTGGAGAGTCCTAGGATTCAGATGAGAAAAAAATAAGAAGACGCAAAAGTTGTTAGTGGAAGTCTTGAGTGGAACGAACTATTTTAGTTGTTGCATACGGATAGTTATATATTTTCCATTATTTTCGGTGAATCATTCAGGAAGAAATGAGAGGTTTATTGGTCTGGAAAATTTTGAAAGAATTTTTTTATAAGTTTCAAATCTTCAATTTCAGGTCATGAATACGATACTGTTCGAACAAACCATGTGCTTGTTGTTAATCCCAATGTTTTATTTCTATGTCTTTGGATTTTCTTAAGATAGGTCATTTGTGGTGCCCAGACGAAGTTGGAGTAGAGAGAGTAGGCCTTAGGGATGGGTTTTCACTGAGAAGAACTTTTCTGTTTAGTGAAAAGCAGAATGACGACTAAATGAGTGAAATATCAGGCTGATTTATCTCAGAAATTCATCTTATTATACTCCTGCGTCGTTACGAAAGGTAAGTTATCCAATAAATTGAGGGAGGTATTTGACTGATTTTCAAAAAAGATAGATCTTCGCTGAAGAAGAAAGGATTTGAGAAGCTTTTTGTGTGACCTTACGGAAGAGAATTCGGTTCGTCTCTCTGCTGATGGCAATATGCCAGCATATATCCGTTTTTTCAATTTATTTAGTTGGAGTTGGAGGGGGATGACATATTTGATGTTACCCCATGTGAGAAGATGGCAGAGTCAATGCGCAAAGAGGCAGTTAAGTATCTGGTCAGTTAACAGAAAGTCAATCCGTGAAGATGTTTAAAGCGCAGGACCGAGGAACCTCTCCTAAGGCTGGATACCTGCTTTGTACATCTCCAGCAGAAGAGAGTATTGATTGACCTCGTACTTGAACTTCCTATTAGTGAGGAATTGGTGACTGATAACCAGAGATAGTCAGGAAGGTGTTCGTAATAAGCTTTGCAACGAGGTCTTAATGCCATGGTTCCAAAAGGTTTCGAATCCAGCAGAAAGACACCTCTGTATAATGTCAACATTGGAATGTCCATCGACAGATTTTATTGGACCTTTAGCATGGTGAGTTCAGCTGATTAGATCTGAAACCAAATTTTCTGTTTTGATGATGTTTATAACAGTGATCTATAAGTCTTTCTAGGTAACTTTTTGCAATTTTTCCACTTTGGAGAAGACCTATTGGGTGGAAAGAGCCAGGGAAGTTAGGGATTCTGATTGGCCGTTTAACATTAGACATGAGGTAATTTCAGGAGGAAAAGTGCGATTGAAAGGCATTTTGTTAGCAACCTTTTCGTGAGATGCGTCAACGGCATTTAAAGTCAGCATTCATTGAGCCTTCTTGGATCACCCCGTCTTGTTTATCATTGGGTTTCTGTAGTTGCATTCTCTTGATTAGGATTGGAGACTTCCTGAGGAGAAACTAAAATGGCCGTTGAAACTAGATGTAAAATGTTGAAATAGTTATTGATGGTACTGGATTTGATTGAGTGAAGATTGCAGTACAATTCATTCATCAGAAAATATAAGATAGCACTAATGAACGTAATAAAATACACGTTATAATTATAATTTTATATTGGCAAATGCATCATTTAATAGGATAAAGAAAATTGCGGACTCTGCCAAGACTGAACTAAAATGAATCTCTCCATTATCAACATATATCCTAAAACGCGTGATATTTCTCGCCACTGCACTCGAACCTTGGTGTCAAGTAATCAGTCTAATAATGAATTGTTTTGTGCGCCTGGTAAAACATTTCATATTAGTGTGAAACTTTTCAAATCTTTGTGTAACAGTTCAGCTTATACATTATTTAAATCAGTTATAAAACAATATGACATTTTCTTTACTAACACAAATGTAATGACGTGCAAAGTTTCCTTAAAAATTCAGGAGTGCTTCAAACCTTAAGAATACTTGTCTTTTTATTTCAAATATGATGTTGTCTCTGTGTTAAAGAACGAAATATTTTAAATTTGGAATCAATAGTCGCTTCCTGAGAGCATCCAAAATTATCTTTTTCACTGATAGTTTGTCACAAGGCTGTTTTTTTTAATTATTAATTTAATTTATTTCTCAACGAAAAGAATTAAGGAGACTACTAATTTTAAATTAAATTCAAAAAAATTATCGATTCACCGGTGCGAGTTAATAATGTAATATTTCTGTGTGATAGACATAATTTTGAAAACATTTATTTTCAACCACAACCACGATATCACTAACATAAATTATTACAATTTATACACTACTCTAACATTTAGATGATAAATTTAAAAAAGATTATGAAACTACTATAATCAGAAAACTGAGTAACCATCCGGGTAAAACTGAAAGACAGCCGCTGCAATAACTCGAGTGCTAACTTAGTAACCAATCACCTGGCCACGGCCCGACCTCCCGAAGGAGGCACACACTATTACTGGTGGAGGGAAGATGTCTCACCGTTTTGTACCCTCAGGGGAAGCGAGCTTCGCTTTACTTATAAGGCAGTAAGAGCTCATATCCGTGTACACACGGTGCCGAGGGAGTAAAACTACGAAAAGCCACAAAGAACATCACCCCACCCCGCCTAAGCATCCGGGTCACTACGTTGAAAGATTTGGGTCGCCACGACAGCTTAGCAAGGCACTGTGGTTCTATGCATTATAGCCCCCATTACGAGCGGCTTCAGTAACAACCACCGTTTACCGGGCGACTTGTCTTCGGAGATGGGCCCCATAAAAGAGAGCCACACCACCCCTATTGAGCATCGGCAGGCGAGAGCCAGCTTAATTGTACGCGTCGTCCGTGGTGCGCCCCACCCACCAATGGGGTGAAAACGATAAGGGAGTACTTGATTTTTTATTCAACAATTACAAAAGAAAACAGATGCCATGTCAAAGAAAGTACTGATTAAGCCAAGCAGTTGCAAACTTAATTATCACGATTGAACAGCAAGTGACAAATGTGCCAGGGGGGGATCAGCATGCCAAATTGGACGAGAGTGCCACCAATACTGTTCGGTGGTGTAGTCACCCAAGACCACCATTCGCCCTAAATTAATATGACAAGTGTATATTGACTAATACGGGAGAGTAGAAGGACATGTTGACAAATGACATAAATTAAAAATGTATAGTATTCATTTAATGCCCAATGGTACGTGACTAAAAAATACTTTATAAAGTGTGTCCTTTCTTTCACAGTGTCATAAAAATGAGCGGTGTATTGAAGACCTTGGACCAAGGCGGACCGCCTTTACCAAAACATTATTTATAATAATTTTACGATAACAAAATAATGAAAACCGTAAGATACTTACGAGAAAACATGTCTTTAACTATATCTTCGAAAATATGATTGGTATCGCTAATAAATGTAATAAGGCACTTGAAAACGGTAGCAGTGGTTGGAAAAACAGTTTAGTGGTATTTTTTATGTTTTGATTTTGAATTCCCATCACATTTCTATAAAATTAGTTATATATGCAAAGATTTTAAGTGAAATTAATTAATTTTAATATAACATTTTTATTATATTCATGCGAACCGTATTGTGCTAATGTTTGATTAAAGATATAATAAAAATAATAAAAGCAACATATGCATTGCTTTATAGTTGACATTTCTTAGTTTTACGATTTCAATAACCAGATAAAGAAAAAAATATCATCTATTAGTGACTCTTTTAACTCTCCCTTCCTTGCCGCCTGTATTCTGAGTCCCCGGCAAATCTGAAAATTGCGAGCTCCAAAGGCAGCTGTAGGTGGCTTAATAAAAAAAAAAGCGACATGGCATTCAAGAAGATATTTTTGGCTCAACGTCCTTGAGAAAAGTTTCATGGCAAAACAAGTTTCTCAAAACCACTTCAAATGTTTATAAGTCCAAATCATTTATCAGGGTTAAAACCGGTGTTTATTTGAAATCGTACAAAATAAAGTTATTATATTTGTATATGTGTTTGTTATTGAGAATCTAGAAACCGAAATTTCTATACATCGTTTTTTCCATAAACCCTCCAGACTCCTGATAAATAGAAGTTCGACTGTATTTTACTACCCTCATGTTTTAAAAATGTTGAAGAAATATTAAAAATACAGGATTTAAAAGACATGTGGTTATTAAAGCACAACCTTTTCCATTTTGGATTCTCTAATTTACTGAAATTGTTTTCTCTGATTAGAAAAAAAATTAAACTCCATTCAGAAAGAAATAGATATGCAAAATAAACAAATACAAAAAACTTTCAGCAAAAGAATTCAATCTTTTCTAATAATAGCTTACATTAAATTTGTAATTTTTCGTTGAGAAAATGCCGTCAGCAGTCTATAAGAGATGTTTTAAAAAGGCAAAATAACCATTTAAATAAATTTGAAATAGAGTGCCCCAAATATGTACTATATGAAAATTAAAATGTGTAATGAAGTATGGAAACAGGTCGACCATCCCTTCCCTCCCCAATGAAAAACACCTCCATTATTACACCGTCGTGCACTGCGGTGAATTTTTCCGGTAGTGTAGCTTCAAAATGTTCGATTTTTAGTAATATGTTTTATTCTTGCTATATCAGATTAAAAGTAAACGAAATGTAACAAAAACGAAAATAAGGTTCGTTCTACCTTAAATTTTTTATTAAGCAAATCCTCCATATAAGAGAAGTTTTAATTCCATTCCGACGGGGAAATAAAAGACTGACGAATATACTTGCTGGAATAAATCAGTGTTGGGGCGTTGCAATCGCGTTCTAAATTTTCATGCGAGAAACCACTAAAAATTTATTAATGCACTTATTGTATACTACTGGCGTGTAATTCTAATTTCTTTTATCAGCTGTCTCATTACGAGCGCTGTTTATATAAAGGATGGAAAAAGTAAATGCCATTCCAGTTTATAACCTTACAGTAAAAAATATGTTTTACAGTAAAATATCTTTTTATTAAAGTGGTACTGTTCAAAAATGAGACTTTCCTCCTAATTTATTCATTAATATTCATGTCGATGTCATACATATTAATAGCGCCGTAGTAATCTGAGCACAGGAATTCTACTGTTGCAAAGAGCTATAAAACTAGTATGAATCAAGAGACTACGCTAAGCGTTTTAAGATAAGGACAGGCATGAAAAATGTTGTATTAAGATTCAAGTTTTATTTTAAACATGTATATTTGTCATAATATGTATATGTGTCATAATATGTATATGTGTCATAAAACGTTTTAAAATCCATTATTCAGTCTCACTTTTCTGCATCCTCGAATTTCTACGGTAGTGTTAACCAGATTAATTTTTTATTTTCTTGCCCACGCCAACCCTGCTTACGCAAAAAGTGTAAAGCATGTGACGAGTCGGTGGAAAGAAAAGTTCCAAAACAAATATTAAAGTAATAAAATAATAGAAATACAATATAATACAAAAAATTAGATAATACAATACAAAAAAGTAAAATAATCAATACAAATAAAACATTGCAAAATACAAATATGAATATAATAAAATACAAACAGCAAACAAAGTAATTACAAACATAAATAATAAATAAATACAAGTAAGCGTAATAAATAAGAAATGAAAATTTTATTAATTCTAATAAATATTAAAAATAAAACGAAATCTGAGATGTAATTTAGAGAGCCGAGACAGGAAAAAAATCTAAAAAAATACAATTCTGAAAAAAAAATTAACACAATTTTGTGGAAAAAACCTATAAAAAATACAAGAATTCTGTAACACAATTTAGAAGAGGTAGAAGAAAGAAAGTCATGTTTGCCCATGATTACTCTTGAGAAAGTCTATTGCATATGTTATCACTTATAAGGAATATCTCCCGAATTTTAATAGTTGCATTTTTTTTAAAGATTAAAGATTTAAACCACTCTCTTTTAAAATTATTTGATGGTTATTAAAAAGATGATACCTTTCTGTGTGGATGCAATCAAAAACATAGTGATCTGCATTCTCTATTTTCCTATAGATAAAAAGTGGTGAATTAAGGATTTTGAAACGATTAACGTAGGAAATATATTAAAAATTTACTTTGAATTAAAATTTTTGTATTCACATGCTCAAAAGACCTTATAATACGTCTCCCTGATTCCGAGTTATCATTAAGCAATTATTTTCCCCATTTGTCTATGATATTTCTTAACTAGATTTATTGTCGAGCCAGCCAGGATGTAGAAATCCATTGATTTTTTAGGTTGATATACGTTAGTAGTCCAGTCAACGAAGGATTTGAAGAAACATTAAATCATATAGTTTTGAAAATTGGTACACATGTTCGAAAGGGGCTTCTGCCGCGCCTCCTAAAATTCCCCCCTCCTGCCGGGGGGGGGGATCGTGGCGCCAATTTGCATTTCACCCCCCCTTTTTTGTTTCTCTGAATATCTCTAACACTATTTAGTTTTACCGAATTAAAGAGCTTAAATTTACCTACAAATACATAATCTTAGTTTTCTTCTAGCTTTAATATTTTCTGAGAAAATGGGTCTCAAAGTTTACCGCCATATTGGGTTTTATCCCACGTTTTTAGTTTCTTTTGAATATCTCGAATTATATTCAATTTTAAAATTACATGTTATCAGCAAATAAAAGAGCGTGAAATTTCCTAAAAATCTATGATATTATTTTTCTTTTAGCTTTAATAGTTTCCGAGATAATGGATTTCAAATTTCTCTATCATCTTGGATTTTATTCCCGTTTTTTAATTTTTCTTAAATATCTCAGAAACTATTAAAGCTAGAAAAAAATAAAATCATTCATTGATTAGGAATTTCGCTATCATTAATTCTTTCTTTATATATAATTCGAAAATCAAATAGTTTTCGTAATATTCAAGAAAAAATAAAAAAATGGTGATAAAATCCAATATGTCAGCAAAATTTCAGACTCATTTTCTCAGAAACTATTAAAACTAGAAGAAATATAAGTGCATGCATTTTTAGGAAAATTTACGATAATTAATTTTTTGTATAACATGTAATTGAACATTGAAAATTTTTCGGATATTCAAGAAAAATAAAGAAACCGGAATGCAATCCAAAATGGCGACATCCTTTGAGAGCCATTATCTGGGAAACTATTAAAGTTGGAAGAAAAATAAAAGTATGTATTTGTATAGAATATTACGCTCCTTAATTTGTTATAACAATTGAAATTTGAAAACTGAATAGTTTTCGAGATATTCAGAAAAATCTAAAAAAGGGAATGAAATCCAAGATTGCGGCGCTCACCCCCCGGAACACGAACTTTTAGTATGTTCATCAGATGCCCCTCACGAACACGTGTACCAATTTTCAAAATTATATGATTTAATGTTTTTTCACCCCTATTTTGGACCTTAGTTGACTGGACTATGGATACGCTGAAACAAAAGAACGCTACTCTACGAAGCTATCTACTCTTTTACACTAAACGCGAATAATTTGGATTTCCTGCTGATCAACTAAACTAAAAACTAAACGCATCTCAAATTGAAATTATATTTGAGCAATGCCTGAAAGATTAAAAAAAATTAAAAGACCGTGATATTAAGCTGTTGTATAATCCAGTAGAAAAATGGAGCGATGATGTTATTCCTTTAACTACCAAAAGTGGTAGAATTGTAAAAGAACCAGAGCGGTTTTTGAAATGTTTCTGCTGAAATTTAAAGTTTGCTTTGAAGTTACTATTTTGTGTCAAGTAATCCAATGTGTTGCATATTGTATTCATTCATACATGTAGTATTTAAGTGTTGTATTTTCATTACTTTCTTCTAATCTGTTTACGTATCTTGATATTATAATGTAAAAGGATGTTTTGAGTATATTTTCAGGATGTCCACTCAAAAGGTGGGATGATATATTGAATCTTGGTAAGAGGTCTCTCCCTCCTGATCACGTAAACGCCAGTTCCTCGTTTGCTGCGAATGCGCATTAGTAGTGAAGAGATAGGAATTAGAACAAACTAGTATGAATCAAGAGACGACGCTGAGCGTTTTTTGTTACGGCAGACATTTTAAATGTTGCCTTAAAATTTAAGTTTTACTGCAAATATCTAAATAGTTTAATATGTGTAATTAAACGTATTAAAACCCTTTGTTCAATTTCATTTTTCTGCATCCCGGAATTTCTAGGGTGGTGTTAACCACACTATCTGCTAAGTAATTTTTAGGTAGATTCCTTATAGGAAGTCTACCTTTGCAATGATTCTCATGACATGACTTCCGTAAAATTTCTGTATATCTTCACCGATCATGACCCCTAGAACCGAAAACCACCCTTCCTTAAAAAGTTTATATATATATATATATATATATATATATATATATATATATATATATAACGCTTTTTCCCCATGTTTTATTAAATTTATTTTTATTGATTATTTTTATTTTATTTTTATTGATTTAAATTTTACCGGCGTGGGATATGCTATAAGGATAGTTAAAATCTCGATCCAGTTCGTAGATGGGTTATCCAGCTCACAGGGGGTGGCAGTGGTAGGGGTGAAAATTTTCATTTTCCCATAATTCCTTTACAATTGAAAATAGATAGAACATTCAAATTAGGCGAATTATTGCCTTATCATAAGGAACAATATTTGCGTTTAAACTTTTTCGATAGATACAATTGCTTAGAAGTTATGAGCTGAAAAGTGATTTTTCCACCATTCTCCTCCTCCCCCCCAACTTAAATTACGTTTTAACCTATGCAAGTTACCCCTTGTTAGAAAGCTCTCGTCATTTGCAGTCTCTTCCACCCGTTTTCATTCTTGCAGCTCTAATCCTTATGAGAATATAGGGCGAAATGTTATTTTCCTTATTATTTTTAGTAGAGACGTATATATATAAAGCTTTTGCCCATGTTATCTTGTGAACACGATAACTAGAGTTATTTTGATTAGATTTTAACCGGCGAGGAATATGTTGTAAGTACGGTGAAAATCGCTGTCGAGTTCGTAGATGAGCTAACCAGCTCAAAGGGGGTGGAAATAGTGGGGGAATAAAAATTTCCTTTTCCATGATTCACTTACTATTGATGATAGAAAGTAAATTCAAATAAGACGAATTCTTGCCTTATCATAACAAACTTTTGTATTGAAACTTTTTTATAGCTACAATTGCTTAGAAGTTATGAGCTAAATGCCATTTTCAATCCCCTCCAGCAACTGATCATCTCCCTGTAGATATGTTACGATTAAAGACAGAAAAAAATTCAATTAGGGAAATTATCACCTAATCATAACGAACAACTTTTATATTGAAAGTTTTTTCATAGCTAGAATTCCTTAGAAGTTATGAGCTGAATAGCCATGTTCAATTCCCCCAATGTATCATTTTCCCATAACTCCGTTACGATTGAAGGTAGAAAGAAATTTCAATTAGGGGAATTATTAACTTATCATAAGAAACTTTTATATTGAAAGTTTCTTGACAGCAAGAATTACTTAGAAGTTATGTGCTCCCATCAGCCGCATTCACTTCCACTTTTTATACGGTAAACAAGCTATACAAAAAAGCTAAACAAGCCGTGATATACCTAGCCTTGCTCCGGATTTTAATCCCGGTACTTCTACTTTCATGTCCAATATTTTTATTGTAAAAACTACTCTTGCATAAAAATTAATAATGCACACCTTCCTTTTCTTATCTGAAACGTTTTGAATTAAAATGTGAATATCAAATGAACCAGACGATTTTTAAAAACAACCGTTTTCTAGATAAATTATTATTTGCTATATAGGTACCTCAAATTTTGTTAACAATTACAAAAGTAAAATAAAGGTTTTGTTGAATATTTTGAAACAATTAAATTAACTAATTAATTATTCAATAATTTAAAGCATGAAAATAAATCAAATACATAGTTGGCCCTGATATAAACTGTAAATCGTCTACTTTTAAAATTTTCTTTTAGCATTTGCCCAGAATTCTGTTAATATATTCTGGCAACAGTTCTTCGTATTATTCTTGTTATTCAACTATAAAAAATATTGTTAAGAATTCTGTATAAAATTAATTAAAAAAATATTGAAATGAGAGAAACAAATTGTATGGAAATGAAATTTTTGTCATTGAAAAGCTAGTATTTTAAAATTTAATTTGGTGTAAAAATAGTTTCGTGAGATAATATTTTCCATAGATATCGCGGAAAAACGCCTTGTTTAATTTTTAATTAAGTGAAATTTTAAGTAACTTTTGGGCTTTGAAAATTTGAAGGTGACCTTTATCTTGTCTTAATTAAAAAGTTTGCAAATTTTGGTTGAAATCAGTCCAGTGGTTTAGGAGGAGACGTGGAACATGCATACATAGCCACAATGATTTTTATTGAAATTAAGATAATTATAAGATTAAGATTGCTGGCAAATACTATGAGCCATAAAATGGTTTTAGTGAAGATTTCGCCAAAATTAATTTCAATATTTAATTGGAATTCAATAAATAGTTAATTTTAACTAATCAAACATGTAATTTTTATAGTTAAATTTTTAATTATTTAATATTTAACTAAACATGGCAGCACCAAGATTTGTTTAGTAAATTTAATATAAAATAGCCAAAAAAGATATTTAAATAAGAGTTTCCTTTATCCTTTTTGATGTAGAAAAATATTTCATTAACTTTAAAATTGTTTTGGATTTTTCTGTCTGAGTATTTTCTTTTAACTGTCGATGGAGATTTAAATTTATCCTATCCTTTAAAGACACGTATCAAATTTGCTACTCACAATATTTAATAATTTTTTATTGTCTTGTGTGTTAAGAATTTGGTGAGTATAATCTCTGTAACCAGGGAGTTCTCTAAATTAGTCCATTCTAGTAGTGTTTAAATGTCTTATGTCATGTGATTTTACCATACGACAAAGTAATGTTCATACAATTATATTGTAACCTAGATTAAATAAATTAATTTTTAAATATAGATTCATCTAGATATTTCTTCATTCGTGTCAAGAGTCAATTTCTTGTAACTGTTTCAGATAGGCTGGATTAATATTAGCTAGAATATATTTGTACTTCTGGGATGTTTATTTCCTTGACTCCTACCTGTTGAATGATTATGTGTTGGGATATTTAAAAAAATTGACCAATGTACTGACAAATAAATCTAGCATAAACTTTTGAGTAGCATGATAAAACGTTGATATAGTAAAAAATTAAATGTCATGAAAACAGAATCGCGACGTAAATATAGCTATGTGTTGAAACAATAAAGACATAGGCTATGTCTGTATTGATCAGTATGTATTACTTAATTACTTTTGTAACACCAACGTAAAGGAATCTACCTTTGCCTTCCAGCTTGCCGAAAGAGATTTTTTTATCTTCTACATCTGATCAACTCTTAAAATTAGTCAGAAACCTTCTGAATTCTTGTAACTTTTTTTTACTATTTAAAGCAATTATTAATGACGATGATTAGCGTTCATTTATTGTCACAAATGTAATAAAGTACAGGAATATCAACAGAAAACTAGTAGTGTATCTAATATACTTCATAGAATTTTTGTTATTTATAATGTGAAAAGTGAAGTTGTTTGCTCTTTAAAAAATCGAGAGCTTTGAATTTGCATCAATTTACTTTATACTCAATGTTTTACATAACTGCCTTTCCTTCCAGACGGTTTGTTAGCGTAGTTTTTCAGTTCGTGATTTAGAATTTTTTTAGCGAATAAAGAGTAAAAAATATGTTCTAAAATTATTAAATTATAAAATATATATTCATTCATGTCATTTTCTTTGACGTGCCGTACATATTTTTTAGAAAATTTCATTAATTCAGAACCATGATAATATTCACATAAGAAATTGCTTATGATACGCTGCCAACAAAAATTGAGGGATAATTTAAAATGATGATGAAGCTGTAAAAAAGAAGCATTTGATTTTCTTATTAAACAAGAGCATAGGAAAATCAGATGATAAATAAAAGAAAGTTTTTAAGTTATACAAATAAGGTGCAAACTCAATTAATGTGCTTTAACAGCAAGTGACGTATGTGCGGTGTTGAACAGAAGCTTGCCAATGTGGACTAAAGTGTCACACATTGACTGTTTGGTGCGGTGTATGATCATCCAAGACTAGTATTCTCCCTTCTTATTCTTTTGAGCAGTGCGTATTCAGTAACGTCAAGTTAGACATTGTGTCTCAAAAACGCAAAATTTGATCTTTATCGTAATCTTTAAATCTTTAGTCATTCTTTTAGCGAATGCTAATTACTTAAATGCGTGTCTGCGCTTATCAGAATTAATAAAATTACAATTAAATGTCTCGTAGTTACAAAAATAATTCAAGTAATTTTTTTGGTGCCAAACTCGTCATTGATTCTCCAAACATTGAAACCTTTGAAACGGCTTCGGCATTGAAACGGAATCAAAAAATAAAAATCCGAAAATATTTTTATTTTTCGTAATTTATAACGATTTCAAGGAGCATTGATAGCGAGTTACAAGGAAATAGAAACGAGTTTTTGGTCGTGACTGAGTTTTTTAATGAAAAAGCAATAAACACTTGCCGATTAGTTATACGGCTGCTCTAGGAATCCATTTCCCTAATTGGAGCGAGATCTAGATTGAAAATTCAGTTTGACTTACGATTTTTCATAGCGAGTATGGTCCGAAATGTTTAGTGCGAAACAGAAATTCAGATTGGGAAAACACGTTGAAAACGGGATGAAAATAAGGACGTTACTCAAAATTAGAAAATTTAAACACGTTCGGTATCAACCAATTTTATAAATCGCGATTCTTTTAATAAAACCTTTTGAAGCGTTGGAGGAGATTGGCGATGATTTACAATCTTTAAGACATGATCATTGCAACAGTATTGGGGTGTCTGGGTCGTAAATTTAGGGATTTCAGACTTCCAAGGCAGCTGCAGATAACTCGATGAAATCAGAAAGGCATATCTCATTGAAGAAAATTTAAAAGCGAATGAAAGTTGCTTGCTTTCGATGTTGCAATTTTCTCAATGGCAAAGCGAGTTTCTAAAAACTATTTTAAAGGATGAGCCAGATGAACCAAGAGCAAGAATATGTCTTTAATACGGTTGAAAAACTTCACGCGATTTCAATTATACAAGAAATATGGATTTTACTAACAGGATATGTTGATACTTTTGAAGTGCGTAGTTTGAGGTCTAGTCGTGATTTTTTTGTATTCTTTTCTTTTAGAAAGTTATCATCATTCTTATTCATTGCAGTGACATACTAAGCTTTATACTTTTTGCTGTACATGTCAAATCTCTAACAGTTAACAGTATATTTCAAAATTTTATTATCTGAACAATTTCTCATTGTAAAAAGTTTATAAACTATTTTACAGGTTTTCTGAAGTACTTGATAACTTTCATATGTCTTTTGGAATTTTTAAAATGAAGCGCTTGCTGCTTTTAAATTCGTGGTGCGTTTTCTTAAAACTTTTTACTTTGAACTGCATTCAGTTTTAAAGTTTCTTATGGATTTAATGATTCCATCTTCTACGGAGTTCAATTTTAAAATTTGGATCGTTTTTTAATGTCTTTTATGCATTTGTATTCAATTATTAAATTTTGTATCCGTTTTTACTTTATGCTTTTAAGAGTTTTTACAAATTTTACATTTATTATATTTTTTTTCATTGTTTCTTTTGTCCAGGGAACGAATGAAAACTGGTTACGACTCCAGAGCGACATACTACTATTTTAATGTTGGTGATCTATTCTGGATATGTAACCCAAAGCAAGGAAAAGGTCTGAGTACGAAGTTACAAAAGTAACTGGGAAGGACCTCATACTATTTTCAAATAACCGAACGATGTTGTGTACAGAGTACAGAGGTCGCCGAACGCCAAACCAAAAAGTCATTCACATTAAACGTCTAGATCCATATCGGGCCACCAATCATAGTTCTATGTAATGAGACTGCCGAGACGTGCAGGCTTTGAAGAGGGGAGTAGTATGACGAATTGGTGTGAAAAATTGGTTTCTTGACATACTAATCATGGTGATAAAAGGAATCTTCTGGAAATTGTATGAACTGTAGTCCTGTCTCAACTAGGAAGAGGAAATATCAATAACCTTCTAAAGATTACTACGTGACGTCACTTCCTGCTGTAGAAGGTATAAAAGCAAGCTCTCAAATCAAGAGTGAGTCAGTTGGAGTTTGGTCAGCAGTGAAGCTGGTGAACTGAGACATTGAGTGTTAATGAATATGCTGTCATTGAGAATTATTAGTGATATGAGTTCTTAATTTACACAAGTAGTGTTTAATTTTGTTACCTGTGCTACGTTCTGTTTTTTCTGGACAATTCGGCAAATAAAGAATCATTAACTTTTATTTTATTATCCTTCTTGTTTGACTGCATTCACGCACACACACCAGAAGATTTTTGTAACAACATTTATTTTTTTAAATTTTCCAGCTATAGTTAATTCTTATACATGGAAGGTTTTTCCAGGCATCTTCAAATACGATGCGCAGAAATTTGACTTTAGCTTTACAGGCTCGTATGTAGTAAAATGATGAATTTAATCAACATCACAAGAAGGGTTTGAAGATTTTTGTTGTTTGTTATAACATTTGATTATTTTAGCTTTTCTTAAATTTGTTTGATAATCGTATACGTAGTAAAAAAAATAGAATGCTGTCCAGATGGAAATTGTTTATTTAGACTACAAATCCAGACAAAAATCAATACATTGGATAATTTTCGCTACACATGTAATTTTGTAGCAGGATAATGACGACCGCAGTCACTTTTTAAAAAAATGAGCAAATGACCATTTCTAAAAATTTTGAAAGTGAGGGATTAAAATATAGAATGAAGTATGGAAATATGTCAAAACATCCCCACACAAAAACAAAAATAGTACGTTAGAGGTAATGACAACCTTCATTCCTCTGTCGAAAATTACTTTAAGTTTTTCTCCGAGTCATGCTTTCTAAAGTGCAATTTTACAAACAATAACAGGTAATAATTACCTTTATATGACTTAGGAAAGAAGTAAAACGTAGAATTTGGTTTATCAATAGAACAGTTATATAATGTCTACTTGTATAAGACTTTTTCTCTAGATAACCAGAAAAAATAAAATCATTATCATTCCGTAAAAAATATAAGGTGATAAAATATATTAATATAATAAATCCTTATAACATTTGCATTAAATAAATGTACCATTTAATAGAGTGTAAAACAATTATTGTCATTTTTCGAGTCCAATCGAAGCGGGATTGTCCAGAGTGCGCTATCAAAAAGAAAAAAAATCTGCAACTGTATGAATACATGGTGTCCGAGATTTCTTGGGAAACATTTCAAAAAGTAATAAAAAAAAACTAATGTTTGAACTACGAATTTTTTTTAAATGAGAGCTCATTAAAGATTTTTTTGATATAGATAAGACGTCGTTTCGGCTGTCCAGGTGTTTGTAAATTACTACTTTTCAAAAATTTGCTTAGAGCCATTATCTATGAGCCATTATTATGAAAACTGGAAGAAAAATAAAAGCAGGCAATTGTAGGGACTTTTGTACTCTTTAATTTGTTAATTCACACATAATATGAAAACTGAAGAGTTTTCGAGATATTCAAGAAAAACTAAAAACCGAAACCAGATAGCGCGCTTCGGCATCTGCTGAACGGTAGCATTGCGAATGGAAATCTGTCACCGGTGACTGAAACTGAACTATCAAATTAGTTTACCCCTTCTCTGCTATCTCTTAACTATGTTACCGGCAAAGTTTGAAATCCGGCATTCTATACAATGCCTAGGCATTGTATATACTAATAGCATAATGAATTCGAGCAATCTTTACACATGGACTATATCTTAATTCTGGGTGATTAACCCACCTAGCAGAAGAGATTGGGCGAGTACTCTGAATAAGTTCGGCCCAAAGAGGATAAAGGAAACGATTATGATCAATGGATAAGCCATCTTGAAAACAAGTAACATACGCACTCAAGATTAATTCTTGACGTTTCTAAAGAAATTTTTTTCCATTTTATTATTAATTTTTTCTTTTATTATCAAGTTCTCTTGTAGCTCCTGCTTCCACTTCCTGATTAACCTAATCCGATTATAAAGAATCATAATGATTCTAGAGACGGCGGCATGAAGTGGTGTTATAGTAGTGCACACGAATGTTTCCCAAAAATTAATTATATAACAGTTTTCTGTTAGGAAATGAGAAAATGTGGAATATGTATTTCTGTTATTGAAATTTCTATATATCGATATTTTTCTAAAAATCTAGAAATTTGATAAAGGGAACTTCGACTCTTTCTTTATTGGCGAATATATGGTGAAATGGTGAAAGCTGAATAAATATCACAAAATGATTTTAAAAGACGTTATTGTTGAAACACCGCTTTGTTTTTTTGCTTTTCTGATTTGTTTTTCAAATTTAAAGAAGGAAGGAAGAATAAAGAAATACAAAAGCTACAGCAAAAAAATTTCGAATTTATTGAAAAGTTTCTATTGCACTTAAAATTTGAGTCGAGAAAATAACATCAGCAGGTTGTAACAAATCTTTTAATTTGGCCAAATGATTATTGAAATAAAATTGGAGGAGAATGACCAAGATATCTAACATATAAGAATTAAAATATAGAATGAAGTATAGAAATAAGTTTAGGCGACACATCTCGTGACAAAAATAACAAAATGTGAGTGGAATCCATTATTACACAAAAGGCACAAAATGTGAGAGGAATCCATTATTACGTCGTCGACAATATGGAGAAATTTTCCCAGAATTTTGCTTTAAAAAGTTTCAATTTTTTTGTAATATTTTTTCTTACCAAGAAAAGTAATAAAAATAAACGTAATATAACAAAAAAGGAAATAAAGTTCACGTTGTATAATGGTTTTAATTCAATTAGAGTCTCTATACAATAGAAGTTGAAATAACTGTACTTCAACTTTCAATGAATTTACTTTTTATTTTTCACTAGTTTAATAAATTTCCTAATACGATAAAATAACAGATATGTACATATATACAATAGAATGCACTTTCAAGATTATTCATCTAATAACTCAGAGTTCCGCACGGGAACTCCTACAAAACATGCACATCCAGTGCAGAGACCAAACTAAACACACCTCCTTATGGCGTCTCTTTCCTCACTCCCCCGCGCAACTGTTCCTCTCACTCTTCACTTCACATCCTTTTCCTGAGGGCCAGAACAACCACATGGGGGTTAGTGGCATGGCAGAAGAAATGTCATTTTTAATTCTATTCCAACTAAGAGATGTAAGATTTTCCAGCATGGTTGGCAAAAGAAATCCTTGTTGAGGTATTACAACCATTTTCGGAAAAGCCAATCATTTTTGAAAAGACATCCATGCGAAAAGCCAATAGAAGTTTAAAAAATTAATCTAAAAATTAATTCTAAAATCAATTTATATTTAAGATTATTTAGAAAGACATTGAAGTGTGACGTCTTAGCTGATTTCCTTCTGATGCTTTCACCTTAATCAAGACAGATTAAAATTTTTTGGCCCTGGAAAGTGCCGTTTTCTTATATAATGAAAGCATCAGGAAAACAAACTAAACAGGCAAATGAGTCTAACTAAGAAATTATAAAAGTGTAAGAAGAATGCAAAAATACATTATTTTAAGATGAACAACGTGCTTGCAGTTATGTAAATAATCGATGCCATTTCACAACAGTTTAGCTAAAAATGGATATATTAGGGAGGAAAGTGGCTTAAAAAATGTTCATATTGGCTATTAAAAAATAAAACGCACAATAATTATTTTGTTTTAGCTTTTCAAAACTGATAAGATAGCCTTTTTAAAAATTCCAAAAATTGTTGCTTTTTTCAAAAAAATTTAAACATGCAACTCTTTTTAATGAAATGTTGCTAAAAAAAGACTTCCCTTAGTTGTATACATACTTAATCCAATTACTATTTAGTCAGGAATGATATAACTTTTTTCTCTGGGTAGCCATTTATATTTTAATCCACAGAAAATTTGAATTGTTGTCAGACTATATAACCGATTTAACAACATTTTAGCTGAAAAAAGGACATATTATGGAGAAAAGGGGCTTAAATTACTAATCAAAATTCTCATATTACTAATCAAAATTAAAACCCATAATAATTATCTACTTTTACCTTTCTAAAATTGAAAAGATAGCTTTTTTTTCAAAATTGAAATTTTTTTTCTTTTTTAACCAAAATTTTAAATATGCTCTCTTTTTAATGAAATTTTGCTAAAAAAGCTTCCCCACATGTATACATACTTAATACAATTATTATTTAGTCAGGAAAGATATAACATTTTTCTCTGGTTTGCCAGTTATATTTTAAACCAAAGAAAAGTTGAACCTTTTAGCTAAAAAAGGAATATCATGAAGAAAAGTGTCTAAAAATATGTTCTTATTAACTATTCAAAATTAAAACCCATAATAATGATTTAATTTAACTTTTTTTACAAAAACATGCATCTTTTTAATTAAATGTTGCTCAAAAAGGTAGTGTTTTTTTTCAGATTCAGAAAATGTGATTAATCGAGAGATGAAATAGCCCCTTTCTCAACCTTTTCACTAAAAAGTAGATATCAAGGAGACATTTATTCTTTTGCTTAATCGAAACTGCGAGACAAACTTTTCTTTGCAACTTAAAGAAAACACGCGATCTCAAAAAAATAGTTATCGAGGCCTCTCCGAAAATTTAAACAAACGAAATTTACGAGGTGTTGCCAAAAGACGATTAACAAATTCTGAGCGATTTTGCGTCCTCGTAAGCGTTATATATACTGATGTAATAAATATTCATAACGCAGCGATCTGCATAATGAACGCTGTTTTTTTAAAAAATCAAGTGCCAAATAAATTCACGCTAATTTTTAGGGAGAAAAATATACATTTTAAAATATTATTTCTTTTTAAAAAAGTGGTGATGCTAAGAAAAATATCAATTTTCCTAAGTTCTCCGTTAATTTTCATTCCATAATCCGTACATGCTAATTGCGCCGTTTTAATTCCGCTGACGGGAATTGTATGTGATAAATAATCTTTTGGCTTGGTTTCCTACGTCTGACACCCCGTTAGAGTTAGTCAGAAACCTTTGTATTCATTGCGAATGCTCTGCTTAATATTTAAAAACGGTTATTAAAGACATCGTGAGCATTTATTTATTGCCAACAATATAATAAAGATTAAGAATATCAACAAAAAATGAGTTGTGATTCTCCAACACTTCATAGTATTTTTTGTCATTTATAATGTCAAAAAATAAAATTGTTTTGCGAGTTAAACAATCAAAAGTCTTAAATTTGCAACAATAAACTTTTTTACTGAATGTTTACACAATTATATTTTTTTATGACGGTCTGTTAGTGTTGTTCTCCAATTCGTAATTTTGATATTTTTCGCCGAGCAAAAGAATCAAAGGCAATGTTTTTAAATTATTAAATTATAAAATTTCTACTCATTGATCTGAGTTTTATAGATGTTATGTAACCATTTTTGAAAACATTTCACTTTAATTACAACCATTATAGCATGCATAGTAGTAATAACAATTAATAAACTTATTAAAAATTTTTGGGCTATTTTAAAATATTGATAAAGTTGTTAAAAAGAAGCATTTGTTTTTTTGTATTTAAAAAAGTATATCAGCAAAGTAGACGACAATTCAAAGATGAGATGCAAACTCAATTATTGTTATTAAATAGAAAGTGCTAATTGTGTATGTGCTGAGGTGAACAGAAGCATGCCAAACTGGACGACAGAGTCACACATTGACTGTTCGGAAGAGTGTATGATCAACCAAGACTGTGAGCGCCCTCTACATTTTGTGAGCAGTGCATATTCACTATATTGGAGAGAAACAGACATGTCAACAAACGTCATATCTAAAAAAATATTCTTCTTGGAAGCGAGTAACAGAATGCTGGTATATTAATACAACACTAAAAATGTGTGATACATTAATTTAAATCCTGCATGGCAATATGACTTGAAAAATATTTTTATAAAAAGTGTCCTTTTTCTTGTAGTTTCAAAATGTAGTTAGGAAAATGAGTATGCGTTTATCGTGACGAATTGCCATTCCATTAATGCTTTTAATTATGCTTTCTTACGAGAAAAATTCTAGGCAATATTTTAAAATTCCGTCTTAAACCAGCGTAACATTATCTTACCTTCAAAATATGATTGGTATATCAAATTAATAAAAGCCAAAAGCCATTGGAAAACTGTAATAGGAAGGAGTTAAAAACTTTAGGGTTAGAAACACCTTAATATATTTTAAGATTAGATTCTAAAAACTCACCAAATGTTTTATATTACTTATACAATTCTTCATTTCACGTGAAATGACTTAATTTTAATATAACTTGAATATTAACACACATATATTAAATCTATTCCTTAAAATTTTTATTATATTCATGTTTTGAACTACAGTAGGCATTATATTAATTTTGGATTAGAAATAAAATATAAAGTAATAAAGGCAATGTAGGGAAAAGTCTCCATAATTGACCAGCAGAATGTTTTTTGATGGAGAAATAATTTTAATGTAAAACAAATAGTAGAATTTTTTGTAGTTAATTTATCTTCATAAAAGTGAATTAACTTTTTATGAAATAAATTTTAATTAAAGAAAAATCACCGTAAAATAGTTGTCATAGGTCCAATCCAGGAAACCGGTCGCCTTGGTTTTACCTCCAATTTCGTTAAGCGCAATTAAAGCAATAATATATTCTCATTCTGCAATTCACACCTGCACAGAATGCATCAACCTAAGTATGTGCACTTTTATGCACTCCAACAATTCATATTCTTACTTTTATTCCACAAATATGATATAAATAATACGTATTCTATGTTGTTGTACTTTTTTAGTCCAACTTTTCATGACTTCATTGCCTTTTTATCGTTTTTTTTTTTATTTAACTTGGTCCAAATCCATTTCCTGAGGTCTACAATCGGTCATAAACTGCCTTTTGAACTTTTCCTATAGTTTAAGATAGTAAATCTATAGATTCAAATGGTCAAATTTAAGCAAACGTTAGTGGTTCAATCTGGGCAGTCTTTGGGAAAAAGCAACAAAATAATTCCCCTAATCTTATTTTAAAACCATTTTCATAAAGTAAGTATAGGAAATTGAAGCTAAAGAAATTTCCTATTTTAGGATTTAATAACGTATTTTTCCTTCTCAGCTTAGAACAGCGTATGAGTTTTTGGTGTTTTGTTAAGATAATCGTTAATTTATGCTTAATTCTAAAGACATGTTCTCTAACGGTAACCGAGAACGCTTATTCTTAAAAAATGATTTCATACACCTCATTTACATCTTTACAACATAATTTGTGTATTCACTACACAGTGGAGAAACTGAATTGTTAAAAAGATTCATAATTAAAAATGTGCATAATAATTTTCTCGTACACGAGTGACAGCATGTGGGAATATTAAAACAGTACTAAAAATGTATATTAAATTTATTTGAAGCCTGAACGAAAATTTGATTATAGAAATACCATTTCAAATAATGTCCTATTTTTTGTAATTTCATGATGTACTAAGGATAATAAGTAAGCGTAATGGAAAAGTAGCTCTTCCTCGCATTGTATTTGATCCGATATTTGACATGTATTTGAAGACAAATACGTTCACATACACATGGGAAGTTGCTCAGACATTATTTCAGAAATCTGTTTTTTAAATATCTGGTGTCTAAACATAGGCATTTTTCAAATTATGGAGGTACACATTTTGACGATTGCTGTAATTTGTGTTTCATACATATAAAAATAAAAAATATATATTTATTTTTTGAATATTGAATGAACTATCCCTATTACACAACATATTCGACGATATATCTACGATGTTAATACTCTGAATTCCTGCTAATTCTGAATTCAGCACATCGTAAAGTATCGTGTGAATATTGTAGAGAGTTTCATGCGAACAGAGATACTAAGCTCCTCTAGGCAACGTATTACACCAATAAGCGTTGTTACTGATCGTTCATTATAAGCTCATTTTTAAGCCGTATTTTCTACCCTGAATTTTGAAAACCCTTTAAAAATATTTATGTGCATAATTTAAGCTAAACTTTCACAATTTCAATTAAATTTAAATCATTTTCATTGTTGCTAGGAGATCCAAATCTTTTTCATCGTTTCTTAAAATATCTAGCCATATGTTTTTCTTCTATTTTTGAAATTTAAGGGATGAAGAATGAGTTTAATTTTTCCTATCCTTCGCCAATTTCGAAATGAATTTTTACTTTCTTGCTTTCTTTCATAAAATTGTTAGTCGAATCTATTTAAAAAAGCGTTCTATGATATTAGGAAACAGATCACATATGCGGAAAGATTATAAATGATATTTTTTAATTTTTTATCAGCATGTTTTAATCTAGCTAACGTTTTGGTAGGCGTGCACATGTAATAGAAGAAAACTACGTCGCACCTTTTCAATGTTGAAATTAACTGCACCTTTTAGTAACAAAGACAACATGCAGTTAGATGGCGTGGACAGTTGTATTTTAAAGCAAACGTAACGTCGTCTGGCTTAACTTCATTAGGGAAGTTCATGTACACAATAAACAGAACAGGTGTAATATGGATTAAAGGTCTATTTCGTTTCAATGTTTAAAATTACTTTTTTGAGAGAGCCGTGAATATCAATGTATTCATAAGAGATTTCATTGAAATTAAATCTAAGCATTGTTCCATGTGACCGGCCTTTTCAACAAAGATGACAAGTTTAATTTTAAAAGTTATTTTTTTAGAACAGATCATAATTCCAATATTTAAAGTTATGTAAGGATCATATCAATGCATTAGGAGAACTAATTTGGTTTAGTTATTATAATTTTTAATTTTTGTTACTGGTATTGAAAAGTGCACAACTGTTTTAAATAATTCCTATAAAATTTAATTAATAAAATCTTCTAAAGCATGAGTAATACCTCTAATGATTTGTGTTTGAAGTTTCGAATTTTCAGCCCTCCTATATTTTCAGCATGCTAAATGATTTTGGCTGATATGTTTTCATTCTTTTTTCAGCATATTTCAATTCAGCTAACATGCTACTGACCATAAAATTTGCTGCGCCATTTTAATGTTGAAATCAAATGCAGATTTTGCGAGAGAAATAAGAAAGTGAAAATGGCGCTGACAGCAAAAAATTAGATGTTACATAACATGGCAGTTATTTGACTCTATTAGGACCATTTACGTAGAAAACTAACAAAACAGGTTTAGGTTCAATAAAAGAACGTGGGTTAAGTATCTACTACGATTTGCTTATATTGTTAAAGGAACCATGAATATAAAATGATGTAAAATTTAATTGAACTTATATTGCTGGCGAGCAATCTGGTCGGCGAAGACGGTATTGGTGATATATCTGTTTTTATTTTATACAAGTGCTGTTCAGTTTTGACCTGTGATTTGTGTTTTGACGAAATCTTCGAGAAATAAAGCTTTATTTGTTGGACTACATTCGCGTATACCCGCAAGATGATGTTTTTAACAATATGCAAGCACGATGATTCCAACTATTTTAAACGTTCTTAAATAACCGAAAAAGAGAATGTCTCTTCAGAAAAACGAAAAAGAAAGACATCTTTCCGTTTCTTATTTGCAAATATCATATTATAATTAAAGAAAATTTTGTAATACAAAATGATATTTTCAAACATAATGAAATAATTACTAAAAAAATTAAAAAAGTTTTAAACCGAACGATTGATTAGGTGTTCCATTAAAACGTTCACAAAATATGCAAACGGTCTCTATATAAAATTTTTTTTAATCTTTTTTCAAATTGGTTTTTATTGGTTCAAATTTTTATAGCATTTAGAATTCAATTAGAAACTCTTTAATAACTCTTTTTTATATTATAAGAAATGTCAAACCTTGAGAGAGATAAAAAATGATTTCCATGTATTAAGATAAAAAAATATAGACCCGCCAATTTTACATGCTCCTCGCACGACATAATTTAAAATGGATTTTTTCTTTCAATTACAAAAGAAAATCAAGTTTTTATTATTTTTCTGATTCAAGTTATGCATAAACTTTGAAGTGAAAGTACGGTAAATTAAAAGTAAGTGAATTGTTTGGCTGTTATCTGTGGTGAAGCAAAAATATTGTTTTATCACACATAAAAGGTATATTTCTGTTTCAAGAAAGTATTATTTGTAGTCTTACCTGATTTTAAGTATCAGTGTAATCCGAATTGAGGTTATACAGGAAATTTATACATCAAGGAATCACAAAAAATGTTCTTGTTTTGAATATTGAAGGAAGAAAACAAAATATAAACTTAAATGCTGAAAGTCTCATTTTATTTAAACATTATTTCATCTGAGTTTTTAGAAGAACAGATACCCAAATATAAAAGTAAGATACATATATAAAGAGAAGTGATTAAAAAAGCATTTTAAGGCGACGTAACAGGCTTCTGTATGAGACTCTGACCGCTCCACGGGCCACACTTGTACCACAATATGATCTCTTGATTAGGCTTCAGCTTTATATCAACAGGACCTGCAAAAATTGAAAATAAATATGGTGTTGATTCATGTCAATATGTTTTAGTTTATAACAGAGAACAAAATAAAAAAAAAACAGCTCAAAAGTCAAATTTCAGAAGATTGGGTTAAAAACTTAATTCAATTATAAAATGACTAATTTTAAACGCAGAATCAGAACTCCAATATAAAAACAATCACTTTATTTTGAATTAGCATTCGTTCTGGCAATTATCTTTTTCGTCGTCGAATCTCCATGAGTGCACGACCAAGCCGCTGTATTCAGGCCGTATGATAGTGTGGGACGGTTTTAAAGCATTTTTCATTGTCGACTCTTTCTTCGTTGAAGATCGCGGCCAGATCCTGACTGGAAAACTGCCAAAGTGACAAATGAAAGTTTTCTGCCGTTCTGCCCGCTGGGCAACAAAGAAATCGTCGCTTAACAAGCAACACCACCTAACTAAATTTTTTTGAAATTTCAAAGATAAAGAAAAATTGAATTTTCCTCGACCTTTAGAGAGTATTTCTGAGAATTTTTCATACCTGGTAGTAACATGCGGTCTCTTGTTTAGACCAAATGAGAAAAAAAATTCAGAAATATGTGTTATTGGAGGTGAAAAATTATTTTTAATAATTGGTATTATTTAAAATATTTCTCTTTTTAAAGTTCAAAAATTCAGATAGTTGGTGTTGCTTGTTAAGCGACGAAATGTGTTGTCTGCAAGAATCTTCATGTAGTAAGGTGTCATACCCTACGTAGCAAGTTCAGTGTCGATGTTCCCTTTAGAGAATATAATAGAGTGGTAATTCGAAGTTGTAAGACCAAATGGTCAAGATCACCAGAATTTATTTGTATAACAGTCCCTCGCCTCCCTCCGCATCATTGGCAAGACTCGAAGATGTCGTTGGGCAGACAATAAGTCGATTCCATCTAAGATCTGTCACAGGTGTTGTGACTCGCCTTACCTGTGCCATACCATGTGTGGGGACGATGTTGATCTCTTATTACTTACATAAATCTATAAAAGCAAAATAGTTCTGTTACTGTCTTCCAGAGCACTCTCTTGCTGACTTTTGATTCTATTCGTGCAAATTGCAAATGATTAAGAACATTTATTTCCTTTGTAACGAAATTTTAAACGTCGTAAATGAACTTACGACACACTATGTATAGTGTTAATGAAAGTTAAAGAAATATAAAACGAGAAATATATAAAATGACAGAAATGCAAAACACGAGAAATTTATTAATCTAGTACACTTATTGTTCCTACAAAATGTCAGAGGAATTACTAAATGACGCTTAAAACTTAATTTCTAATTTATACTGCAATAACAAGAAACCTTACAGAACAACCAAAAAGCTATATGTATGTTAAATGTGAGGAATGAGTTGGATATTCATTTTCTCCGATGGCATTTGAGGAATAAGTACTTACTTTCTTCCACGATCTTCGGATCTTCGTCAGAGTTCGGAGTTTTCAGGTACACGAACCAAAACGTCCCCATCTCGGGATCGTCTTCCTTCCCATTCAGTGCTGCGACGTACGGCTTACGATCCACGACGTTGTACTCGACACTGAAAAATTAAGATAAAGCAACATGAATCATTTATCAGAAACACCTATCAGTACATTTTAAGATTTAAACTAGAATATAACCAGAATCTTTCCATAAATCGGATTCTAGGATAATATTAATGAAGATCATATTAAAATTATTCACATATTAGATCTTAAATATCATTTATAACAATCTCTTATACTGGAGAGCAGTTGTACTCAAACCGAGGGTCGCGAAAAATTTTTTTTTAATTTTTTGAGAATATTTTGAGTAATTTATTTTACAATCAAAAATATATTGCGTTTCCTCAAAAACCGGGCTCGCGACCCCCAGAGGTGTCCAGACAAAATTTTACACAAGGTGAGGAGGTCAGATTTGAAAATAGTTTACGCACCACTGCTGAAGAGGACTATAATCTTCCATTTCCATAGATTTCTTCGAGAGACAAATTAGCTTTATATATATAAATCAGGATTACTTAACATCTGCCTAGCTCAATAAGTTCCGAGATAAAGATTTAAAATTAGAGTTCATGGTGTGAATGAAGGTAGAACTATAGCAATCGCTGAAGTCTTTCGTTACCCTTCCTCCCCACTGATACTCCCTTTTTCTTCCCACAAATACTCATTGCTTGAACAAGAAATTAGAATTTATAAGCAAATAATTAACACAAGGAACCAATAACTGCTGAGATTGTTCGTATAAAAATTACTTTGTAGAATATGATACGACCACAATCTATCATAGCAATTTTTGCAGGAAACAGATACGATAAAGATTTCTTCTTCGTTTAACTCGGAGTTGCTATTTTTATGTAAACAGAAACTCATCGTAAAAAACTTCCTTCATATATGAAAAAACTTAAGTAGGAAGAAGTAAGAAGATATGTTAGGTATCATTTTGTAGACGTCCATTTATTTCTCTAATTTACTAAAGTTAAGAAATCTGAATGTAATTACGATAAGCAAAAAATACAGACATTGATTGATATAACTGCTTCTTAGAATCTAGCAGGTGAAATAGACATGGACAAGACAACAGATGTTGTGTGGCCCCATTCATTAAGAAGATTTGAACATGTTGGATTTTCTTGGAATATTGATATGTTTGAATTATTATTACTCTGTTATTGTTAAGCATGACATTAAGATTGTTGGGAACGGACCTAACGATTTGGAACTGCTCTGTAATAACTGTATCTTTGACATGACGTTTCGGAAATGCCAGTTTCAAGGCACGGCGATCTCCCCTTTGTCAAACATCCATAAAACTCCTCCTTTGGACAAAGTGAAAGTAAAGCATATACCAATTGCAACTCTGTGTTTGTAATAATTTACTTGAAATGCTTACTTCTGCCTGTTGTCCATCTTTGCCACAGTCTCTATAGCGTCATAAATAGTGCTGTTTACACGCATTTTCAGTCTCCATGTACGAGCCAGATTTATTTCGTCACCCATCCAGACGGAGTACTGGACAGTTATCGTTTCTCCTTGAACATCTAACACTTTCTGTATTGCTTCCTCTTCTACAAAAAATAAAAGATATTTTTAGTAACCTTTCTAACCTTACAATTTCTTTATATCGAACAACTTGGTATAATAATATAAAAAATTAACCAGTTGATCCCTGACATTTTAAATCAATTTGTTTTAATGACTTACTTGCTTTTTGAATTTCTAATGCATCTTCGTTTCCCGCATCTTTTCATTTACAAGTTGTGTGACCGCAGAGATTTGAGGGGATTCTATCTGTGAGAAATTAGTTACTAATTTCATGCCAGGAGCGGTAATCGCTGACGTCGTGGAAGAAATACGAATTAACTGTGAGAGCTTTCCTTATACACCGGTTCTCTTCGGAGTATTTTTGAATATATGATCTAAAGGGTTTTTAAGAAAGCGTCACTACTTGATTTACATGGTTGCGTGTCATGTTTATCACGTGGAAAACTTATACCCTTATCAACTCTACGAGTTCTGGGATTTCCGCGCTTTGTCAAATTTTCACTCTAGTTCCTTCATTTATCCGAAACGATGTCCTTCTTAGGGACGAAATAACATTTAAGCGAGATACCATAATTATGCATAGCGTTTTAGTGAGGTTCACACGTTTCAGTTGCAGCCAGAAACTATTTCGAGGCAGGGGTAATTCGGGAGTGGGTGCTATGCACAATTACCTTAAAAGTGCTTAGGAATTTATTATTTTTTAAATTTTAATTGCTGTACAATTAACTGATTTAGTTTTGAGCAGTTTTTGCGTATTGATATTAATACATACAGTGAAACAAATTATCTGTATTTAATGTTTTAAATTAATTTACTGAAGGTAAAGAATTCGTTGCGACAAAACTTATTCAGTGACCCTCGTAAGATTGTATTCAGTTTCAATTGCATCAAATGAGCCGACTTACCAGCAACCGGTTCTTTTATGCAGTGACTGGAAGTTACGTTGAGCAGGCTTTTTCGGTTGAGGACGGGAAGTGCGTAGTAGGCATTCAGGAGAGACCTGACTCCGTTCAGGCCATCGACTAAAACCTTCATGGCCGAGTCCAGGTCGAAACCCGTCTTGTAGGATTCATGGATGAAAAGAGCCTGAGAAAAAAGACAGTAGAACGTCCTATGAGATAGGCTATTGAAATAAGAGTGGATCGAAGATATCTCTGAAAAAAATGTCTGACTTTTGGAACTTCAAATGGTTGTACAACTTTTTCAAAAAAGAAATGTTGATGCAAAAACAATGTCCATTTCATCAGGGATTTAAGCAGTAAAATATTTTTTTTGAAACACAGAAATGCAAGAATGTAATTCGGTTATGCAAACGTTTACCTCAAAGAGGAAAAAAAACCCTTCCAATATACCAATACAAAAGACAGATAAATGAAATCTTAAGAAGTGAAAAAAGAGAATTTTTATCATTAAATTTATTCTATTATATTTTGGGGGCAATTGCCAATGATGGTAGATGATCTCTGGTTTCTATAATATTTACGGATAAAATTTATCAACTACAATTATTTCAAATTGTCTTTGGTAATTATACTTTGTTGTGTAGTATTGTATTAAAAAGCGTAATAATAATTATTATAATGAGAGCAGTAGAGATAATTTAAGATAACTCACATATATCCATCCTTCAAATATTTTACTTTTGGAAGCCTCCCTTAATCGAATGCCTTCCTTTGCATTAAGGTATATATCTGAAAACAGAAATATAGAATTGTGAAAAAAAGAGTATTCTTTGTACCTCGTTTATAAATGACAACTGTCAGGGACGAGTCTTAATTCGATCCTCAACACGCAACCATCAATTTCACTTTAAAATAGTAGATACTAAGCATTATCGATGCCATATGATGACCTGAAATTGTGTTGTAAGTTTTCATTTTTCTTTAGTTTTTATTTTGTCCACCCTTAATTCTTCGTGTAGCTAATAAATCTACAAGTTGTAATTTCAAGAAAGAATGAGTATCCTTGATGAGATAGTTAAAAGCAGCCTGAAGAGTCATAATGGTGTAAATTAAAGTCGTCGAGAAAAGTTTGAAGGAAAATTAGGCAGGGTAATATGCTTTCAAACATGTGAAGTATTATATTCGAATGGAACACATTATGGACATGCTAATATTAATAATTGTTTCCAAATGACATCATGCATGCGAGGCAAACAATTACTATAAGTTTCTAATAGCACTAAGTTACACTGTCATCAGAATAAGATATAAAGGTTTTAGACTGTTCACTTGTAATATACAATTGTACAGATTCCTACGACTATTAGAGAAAAAATCCTCTCAATTAATTTTAAATAATAAGAGTATATTATAAAAATGGTACTCATGTGAAGAAGCATATGATGCGTAATAGCCTCGATCCTGGGATGAAGTATTGTGATTCAGAAACTGTGGTTTTATAAACAGTTATATGTATGAATTTTCTGTCTTCTGCGAGAACTTTCGTCAAGTAACAGCAGATCAAAATTACGAGGTCCATCCCAAAATAGCCCTCGTACTGCTTCAAAATGGGATGTTATGTAACTAAACTCGGCGACAACTTATCTATCCAACAATCCTATTTTCTAAACACTATTATGTACTGAGGCTGTAAAAATTGCCAAAAAATAAAGAGTGTTAGAATTTGACGGACTAGATTCCTGAATTTCTGTTTTATTTGAGATTATGCGGAAGAAGAAACATTCAAAAGACCGCTTAACTAGGAGTTTTCACCTGCCTACACAGCAACACCTATAATTTATTAATAAGTTTAATTAGTATGCCATTAATTACTTGCAGCTAAAATTCAATTATCTCTTAAATTTTTTATCTCTCGAACTGAGACTTTTTCGAATAAAAGCACACATTCACAACTTATTAATAATTAAAAGGTAATATTTTAACCGTTTTAAAAGTGTCTCACAAAGGTTTAATTTATTTGCATGAAATCACTGTTTGTACTAATCACCTCTTCGTTTCATTCTGTATGTATATTTGTTTTCCGCCTCTCTGATAGGCCAATTGTCTTATGGAAGATTGTTCTTCCTCTGAGTCATCGAATAACTTATCAGATTAACATTTCATTTTGTCAACTTCATTGAATTAATAGGATGACGAAAACAGATCATGTCTCAATCTTTCTGGTTACCTGTGTGACGAGTGCGGTTGTCCTGAAGTTGTCGACCGTCCCGTTCCTGAACTGGCGCCCCTTCAGCTCCTGCAGCATGTCCCTGAGGGTTCGCTCGTCCACGGACACGCCACTGCGGGAAGAGATGCAGGACAGGGCCATGCTGGACAGGGCCTGAGAATCTGCAAAAAAAGAAGCGGTGTCTTTTCACTTCTCATACAGGTTATAACGGATATTCCGCGGTGCAAACTGACAGAAGAAGCATAGTTATAACGATGATGAAGAAAACCAGCAACATTTTTGAATGCTGATATACTTAATATTACTTCGAAGATTTATTTAGTACTACTTCGATATGCAGGTAAGTACATTTTAGTTTATATACAAACATATTTTCTAATAGGTTTTATATATTCTAAATAATAATTTAAAAAATAAGCCGCAATATGATTTTTTATGAGCTAAATTGTGTTCTTATTTTCTGAAACTTATGTTTTAGTTTGTACACTAAATCTCTTCAAAGTTGATTATTATAAGGTTCAAATTTTAAAAGCTTTAGATTATTGTTCAGAAAAAATTTTCAACAAGAAACTTTCCAGATAAAATGTCATGTTTACATTTCTCTTGAAGCAATACTGAGGCATTTTCTGCATAGTGAAAATATTAACAATATTTTTTTAACTTTATTTACTCTTCAAATATTTTTAAATAATTAGTCAAATCCTCTAATACGTAGTATACTTAGCTTTAAATACGATGCTTTCCAAACAGAAGCACCAATTGAAACACGGTGAAATTCGGATCAAAGGACACTGACTTTCAAATTCAAAATTATTATTAATTGCATTATTGAACTCTGCTTGCCTGTCCAGAAGGGTCTGTGCTGCGAGTCGTAGGCAGCGGTCACTCTCTCCACGTCTCTGGTCGTCATGGCGTCCCCGGCGTTGCACAGGACGAGGATCAGGAAGGGGTTGGTGTAGTTCCCGGACGCCTCCACCCTCTTGCGCAACTCCCGAACCAGGTCGTCGCCGTAGAAGTCCCTCGGGTCCATGCAGGCCACCAGCAGGGCGTGGATGTACAGGGCGAGTTCCTGAGAGCTCATCTTCTTACCTCTGGAGAAAAGGAGATCTTTGCTTTAAGACGCTAACTGTTGTAAATGAACAATAAAGAACGTTATGAAGCAATTTAACTCTTGAAACATGAGTTGACTTTTTTTTCCTAGCCCTTTTAAACCAGGACTGTTTGGAAGAAAGTTACATTAATCGGACTCTCCCGATTAGGGTGGTCATTTACCCCATCCCCCCACTCCTGCTATAACCTTCCCTTAAGGTGCACAGAAAGCGCTGTGATGGGCAAGGCACCGAATCGAATGGATATTTTGCAACAGAAATAAGAAAGCGACAATGTCGCTGACAGCGTGAAATTAGATGTTACATGACATCATCAGTTATTTCACTCCATTAGGTACATTTTTGTAGACAATGAACAAAGCAGGTAGAAGGCCACTAAAAGAACTTTGGTTAATTATCTATCAAAAATTTTAGTTTAAAAATTCGTTTCTAAATGAGCCAAGAATATGAAATGATGCTAGATTCATTTGAAATCATGTTCCCTCGAACAAGCTGGCCACCGAAGTCGGCTAGTTTTAAATAATTATGTATTCCCTTATTAGTGATTTAACAACTAGGAATGTCATTATTCTGGACTAACGGCAGCGAATCTCGCCAAAAGCAGCTAGTTGTAGATATTTATTTATTATATGCAAATATTCTTAATTATATTTCAATATTCTTAATCAATAATATTTGAATGAAATGCAGTTTATTTTGAAGTCACTTCGCAAACTGTAACTGCCTACAGCTTTTATGATCATCCTTTTTCCCTTAAAAATTTTCAAAACTCATTATTCTTGACAGATTAATCCGCATAAATCAGGACAATTTTATTTGGATTTGAGAATTCTCTGTGAAAAGAGAGAAGCGCTTTCTTACTTGGCGAGGCGGTGGAGCAGTTGTATTGTCATCTCGTATCGGATTTCTTCGCCCGTGCGATTCCCTGGGTTGAAAGTGGATTCGTCCGCCAAGTGCAAAGCGACGGCGATTCGGTGGACCTGAGAGCCCCATAGGTCTGTCATGGAACCCGGTTTCCTTCTCCGCAAAATCCAAGACTTTAGTTCCATTTTCGCAGCAGTGTTATCTGTCGTTTTTGCCGTATTGTTTCCTAAAATGAATAGAGGATATTTGAATAAATTCTCTAACAAGAAAAATATGGAAATGTATAAGAAGCTCTTCCGACGTCTCTCTAGCGAGATTTAAAGTAATATTCTTTCCATGATCCGTAATACATAAATCTTATATCTATTAATATCTAAAAAAACTGCAAAAGAAACACGTGGCTCGATGAGAAATCCCTTCCGCTTGTTCTTATATTCCCTGAATAGTCTCTATTTTATAATGTCGATTTTCGTATAGTTTGATTTATACAAACCCTCGGTTTTTAAATATTTCAAGTCATGAAGCAGATAATTTAAAAAATTGGCAAGTGGTTGTCCAAAGCCATAAACTAAATTAATGGTTTTAAAAAATGAAAACTATTTATTTAGTACGTGCACACAAGCACGCGCATAATTCTTCTAGGAATCTTCAAAGTATGAAAAGAAATTTTATTATGGTTCTGTTGTAATGTCTCTAACTCATTAATCAAGAAGAATCCGACTGTAAAAATTTTTAACCATAAACATAGGTAAATATATAGGATCGTCACTTGTTTCCTGTAAAAATACATTTTTATCCGAAAGTTTCTTTAACAGAGAAATGTAATACGTACAAAAAGTATTTTAGATACCTCTTAAGATATTTAAATTAAGGCTCCATCCATAATGCCTTGCTCATACAATGTATTTCTACTTTGCACTAGATATAAAATAAGAAAAGAAAAATCCCCAAAATTGATCATTAATCCTTTCCGTTCATTCTTTAATCTTCAGAAGCATTCTCCATCATGTTGTGATGAAATACACATAGTTGATTTGCACATGTTCTTCCTTTTCAATACCTTCAAAGCAAACAGTAGCAATGGTTTTATAAACCTGTGATAATAATGGTCAAAACTAAAAAATTAAATAAATAGTTTTACAAAATAAAAGGTATTTATTTTGTCCGTAAATCTGCATTACTGCGTTGAAACAAGCAAGCAACAACTCTTATAGAAATCTTCTAAGTTTAAAAAAAATGTTATACAAGTTCTTGGCGTTAATTGTACCATTTTTAAATTTGTGTTGTTTATCCAAATTGCAGTAATCGCAAAATACGAAAAATCGTAAAATGACACCGGAATGGTCGCATCAAGTATTTTGTGATCAACATCAATTTATAGCTGCTTTGCTGTTTTAATTCACATTACTTTCAAGAATGTTTTTCCATTTTTACTTTCAAAAATTGAAGTCATGTTATTAACAATGAAGTTATGTTGTTAAGAGTGAAGAGATGCTGCTAACAATTAAGTCATGTTAAGATTAGTGAAAAGATATTAACAATGAAATCATGTTGTCAATAGTGAAGAGATGTTGTCAACAATTAAACGTTAGCTCTTTTGTGGCTATTTTCTTGTACCTATCAAAGTTGCTAAGTTGCCACTCTATTCTTAAATTTCTCGTCAAATATATGAATTTTAAGCTTGTACATCTTTGTACATCTTCCTTAAAGTTTCATTTGCTAAAGAAATCTCTGAATGTAAGTTTTCATCTTTTCGCGATAAAATTTCAAGGTTTTTTTTCTTAGATCTCACGTCACTGCGTGTACATAGAATAGATTATTTGCCAGACACCAAAGGCAGATGCAAATGGAAAATCCAAAGAAAGTTAGATTTTGGATTTACTCGCAATATTTCCTTTCCATTTTTCGCAACTTCGAGCTAAATGTGTTTATGAATTTATAAATTCAATTCCTATATTATCAGAAAAAGATTTCCCTTTCAAAAAAAATATGCTTCGTAGTTAATATTCACTGTTAACACATTAACAACATGTTAGAAGTTTCGAAACCTCGCATTTCAGCTAAAATTAATACATGTTAAAAATCTAAACTTCCCTTGAGAAACGATGATTTCAGAAGTCGCCAACTTTTAATATGTAGTTCAGCTCTAAATAATTAAAATTTCAATCTCGAGCTTTTCTTGCACTCGTGCTCAGAAAATCGGAATCGAAGCCAAAACAAGTTAAAATAGATAAAAGACAAATCGTTAGAATACACAAAAAGCCTTCTAAATTTTAGAGATCGACATGTAGGAAAGAGCTACAAGAAATTTGCATAGAATTATTTTGAATAAATAATAGAATGGAAACATGATTTTACTGCAGTTGATTTCATCAGATCCATCACGACAGTCTGCCGTTCCGTCGCACCACCAATCCGGCAGGATGCATCTGTCCTGACTGGAACAGCGAATCCAAGTAGGCGGGCAGAGAGTATAACGATCTACAGCTGCAGGAACAAAGTAAGAATTTTTATGTGTTACGCAATCTGTATTTAGGGAAGAGTCGCTGAATTTGGACCGACCCCAAAATGGACCGGTATTATACACTCTATCTATACGGGACCGTCCCATACGTCCCTTCAAGCAAAAGACGATAGCCTTCGAAGCGTTCGAATGTCTCTCTGAAATTTCCACCCCCTTTCGCTAAGTGTGATTGATTTCACACCAGCGGCGCGTGCTTTCATCGTTAGAGTGACTCGCCCAGATGTGTTTGCGGAAGAGGGGAGTTTTCTTGCAATTCAGACCATGCCAGCTGTCATTGTGGTTTTTGAGGGAGAAAGAGACTTTTCCTTATCTTTGATAGAGGAGCTTGGACGTTCCCTTATTTTGAGGTCCCTTTATTTCAATGGCCTTCGGTATCACAGGGTTAAATAATTAGGTCTTAACGTTGTGAATTCTGTGTATGAAATCATTTTTTTAAAAATCACTGAGTGGTTACAATTTGAGAGCAAGTGTTTAAATTTAGGTATCATTCATTAATTAGTTTAATAAAAGACAAAAACCCTTACGCTGTTTTAATTTAAGTATGAAAATATTTATTATTTTATCTTTAGATGGGAAATTTGTTTGGCTACACATTACTATGATAATTTTATTAAAATAGTTTTAAAATAACGTTAGGGGAATTGTTCTGTTGTTGTCGCAAAGTTGCCTATATTGGACCATTTAAATCAATGGTGTTATAATCTTAAATTACAGGCATATCTCAAAATGTAGATATTCTCACTAGTAGTCTTCATAAATTGAAATTGGAACAAGTCAAGCTGAAAAAGAAAAACAAAAACACTAAAGCCATCGACTTTTGGATCAAAGAGTGTAAAACTTAGGGTAGGTAATATTTTTGAGGAAAAAAGGGAGGAAAGGAAGTGATACAGTGCCTAAATAACATACTTGGGCTCATGCATTTTTGTGCTCGTGCGAGTTTGAGTATTAAAAAATATTTTTTCTTTAATTGTACTTAAAGAAATTGTTGGTCCCATCTGGGAAACCGGTTTCGTTATTGGACCCATGACACATTTTTTAAAACTTTTTTTTTCCTAAGTTGGAGTGTATTTCATAAAAAAGATAATTATACTATTCTTAAGGTAAATAAAGCACGAAAAATTTAACTGCTTGTTTCCAATGAAAACTACTTCTATATGAGTGAACGTTAAAAATGTCAGAGTGGTCCAAATTCGGCGACTCTCTCCGGTATATCAATTAAAATAAATTAAAAGTAACATTTAGTCAATTTCATATTTTTTTGGAACAATTATCTTCCATTAATTGGATCTTGCAAAGCCTCCTAACATTTCATAGGTTTGTGAAAGCCTTTTAGTATATTTAAAGTATTAGAATATTTCCGATACACTTATTTCAGTAAAATGATAAGATAAATTGCGTTTAGTAATCCAATGAAAACTTTCAGGAACATAAATTACCGTACTGGACAATATAACACAAGACTTTTCAGAGCAAATTTGTTCCAAACATTTTTATTTCACGATTTTGAGAACGTTATGACATCTAAAACTGTTTGATTTGATACCGTACTTTTCAAGAATAAAATTAAAAAAAAGAAATCTTCATTTATAAAAATGGAGGGAAAATGAATATAGTTCATTTTATTCACATTTAGTTTCAAGTACGTGGAAAGAATAAAAAACGAAATGTTTTGATAGATTTTAGCTATAAAGTCGTTCTTACTGCAATATCGCTCGTCGGAGTTATCCCCGCAATCATCAGCACCATCACAGAACCAACCGCGTTTGATGCATTTCTCGTTCACACAACGAAAGACTGCAGGACTACAAGGGACTGAAGCTGAAAAAATTAATAAACAATGTGATTTTGTTTCTTAAATGAAATAAAAACTGTATTTTTTTAGCTCTTTTTATATTAAGAGGACAAAAAGTGAAAATTTTCGTTTATTTTTCCCAATTTCCCCACTTGACACAATATACAACAGACAATGTGATTAATCGGTTATTAAAAATAATAACCGCATAAAATTTCTGTTATTATTAATAACTTACCTCATTCGGATTCCAGCTTGTTCGCCGGGAATATGATTTCATTTGTTTCTTGCATCATTTTATATTCATGGTTACTTTAATGACGTAATTTTAAACTTCAGATTGTGGTAGATATATAACCCATGTTTTTTAGTTGCCTTACACCTGGTCTGTTCATTGTCTACTTAAATGTCCCTAATAGAGTCCAATAACTGACTATGTCACGTAACATCTAATTGAACGTTGTTCGCGCCATCTTCACTTTCTTATTCCTCTTGCAAAATATGCATTCGATTTCTTCATTAAAATGGCACAGAACATTTTATGGACAGCAGCATGTTGGCTGGATTAAAACATGCTGAAAAAATAATGAAAAAATAGCAACCATAATCATTCAGCTTACTGGATATATTTCTCACAATATGGAATATCTAAGAACTTGGTTTGCAGATTCAAATAATTTTGATGAAATAAAATATGATAGCAAAATGTATTAGGATATTACCTAAACTTTCAACAATGAAAGAGAAATACGCAATTAAATATTTATTTAAACAATCAAAATGGTTTGAATTGCGTTGCAATAATGAAAAATATTGCTATAAATTATGCCAAAAATATATTTAAAAAATTATTAAAATTAGAGAATAAAATTGTACGGCAACTTAATTTATCTCATTGAAAAGGTAATTGTTTGCTCTTTCAGATCGTGCAAAACATTTTTGTGCAGTAATTTGTTCCAAATCTATTTAGGAAAGACGTCGAAATTTCGATTAATTTTTAATTAATTAAAATATCAGAAAAAGGGCTCAGAGGGACAGATTCCCGCTCCACAAAGTATGTTTGTGCCAAATTTCGTAGCTCTAGGTCCAGTTGTTGCCCTGTGGACGACCAACACACGGACACTCGGTCACACTCAAAGACACACACACATTCTCCTTTATTATTAGTAGAGGTAGAGATAAACGCTTAAGGGGGCACCTTACCCTAAAAAATGGCTAAAATTTCAATTTTCATTTTATTGTCTTATTTCGTTGCTCTTATCTTTCTATTTATTGCATCAAAATTTCAAATTTGTACCTTCAATATTTCAAGTTATTTAGATTTTTATTTGCGATAACAAATAAAAAACATGCGCAAATGACAACTTTAAATGACTTTTTCTCCATGTCGGACTTCTCTTCACTTTCATGTTTTCAAAATGCTAAGGCTTTTTTTTCTTTTCAAGATAGAAATTTCAGATTTTTTATGATTTTATGTACGTGTTTATCGCTACTATGCATATGATAAAACAGTGCATGCAGTCAGTTGTTTAGTATTTTTCTTATAAACAAGATACCATTTGAGCTGCTGCTAAATTTCCTCATTTAAAAACCACATAATACAATAAAAAATATCTATTTAAGTGAATGTTAGACACATTAAAATCCATGCACAGTTTTGTGTAACATATTTCAGTGAATCTATAACTAAAATTTGTAAAAAATATTCATAGTTGAAAAAGTAGAAGGGAATTTAATAAATTGAATTTTTCTTTAAAAATTTAAATTTCAACTAAACAGGCGGAACAACATGATTTGTTTTTCTTCAAGATGCCTTTATAAATTTCAATAGTATCAAAACTTTTGCAATAATACTTCAAATAAAAAAAGTTGAGTAGGTAACCTGTCCCTTAAACATCTGGTTATTATTAATAATAACCGATTTATCACATTGACCATAACATATTAATGCGATTAGAAATACAATGACATCAAATACAGACAAATTCGTGTGAGAACAAAAAAAAACTCAAAATATAACTAAAATCATATACTTAAAATTACTTATTTTTAAAAATAAAAGTAAATATATTTTACATTTTTTTCCCGAAGGAAGAAGATTTCTCACTCTCTGGAGCAGTATGCCAATTTTGTTGGAAAAAATTATTCATCTATGATTTATCTGGCTCGACTTCGACAAAGAATGACCAAATTTTCTTTCTAATTGTGTCGTCATTTTTTTCTGCGTTTACACTTTTATTAAATTAGGAAATGGTAAATATTCGATTCGATAGAAAATTTGCAGAAAAGGAAAAACTTTATATCGATTCACTAAAGTTGGGACAGCGTAAGATGGGATATTACTGCATATTTTCCAACAATAATTTTCAACGTTTTAATTACTGGGTTAATATATATTTAAATTTACAAAGCATATTTAATTCATCCTTTTGTTTTCACTTTATTGTTGTTAGAATTAAGATTGAATTTTTAAAAATCATGTAAATACAGATGAATCAAGCCTAGAACTTTATTAAATTTCGATATTTCGGCAACAAAAATCCTTCTTATTTAAGACAAAATAATGCAGAAATTATATTGTACTTCATATGAGTTATAACAATTGACAACAATTTTGGGCTTCAGTGAAACCAAATTAGTCAATATAGCTGCTCTTTGATAGCAGTCAGCTACATGAAATTCCAAAGCTCAGCTTTATGAAATTCTACTGTAATCTGAAGGAAGTAGCGGCAATTGATACATGTCGCAAAAATGATTGAATCAATATCGAAATAATGCATTTCTGAATTTTTGAGTGAAAATTACATACCTTCGGCGCAATGCAGAAAGGCGCCAGCGACCAGAGAAATGAGAAATATTTTCAAGCTGGGTGTGCTTCTTAGGCTCATCGTTACAACACTGTCTGCTCGAAGCCGTAGAGAGGACTGTTTACATCAAGTGAAAAGACTGTTGATGCAATCCAGATACACGAAGCGTGAAAATTCCCGTTTCATCAGTCATCGCTAGTGAAGCAAGTGATTAGGATTTCGGTTCTCAGACGAGGCCAAAGGCAAGTCATCCGATAAGACGAAACAAACCTCTCTTAATAGTTTGGGTTATCGAATGTCTCTGAAGGATAGAAAAAAGATAAAACGTTTGATTATGTCAAATGTATCTGATTGTGAACTATCCTGTTTCTCTCTGTGAAATCAGAACATTTAATTTCATCACATCCGTTTCAAAAGCAGCCGAAAACTTTAATAACTCTACGGATTGAAAACACAGTGTTTCCAAATAGCAAATAGAATTCATCAGGGCATTACTTCATTTTAAATTCGATTAAAACTATAAAATTAAATCTATAGGAAAGCATTTACAACAAGTATTTAATCTCTTTGATGACATTTTCTTTAAATATTTGAAAATAACGAACTTAACAATAAGAATTTTGAAAAACATAATTAATTGCAACTGTTTTTTAACAATAGGTTTTACTTTATTTTAAGCGTTTTTGATCTAGTAATACATACTCATTGTTAATGTATAACTTAAAGGAATTTTTTAAAATGATTTAACGATATCAGCTTCGTGCAATAAGCATTTTTCTTTATTCTTGATATTTATTGTTTTATAAATAGAAGGCTGTTAACATTTTTCGGCAAATATTTGGACAATAATCGCAAAGAGAGGCGTGAGAAGCCATGGGGTATAACCTAATCAAAATAAATTAATAAATTTGGTTACATACTGAAACACATCTTTTGTGCACTAGTGAAATATATTGAGTGTTCGTGATTGCTTGAGCGTTTGCGCAATCGTGTTCCTATATGATTTTGGATGCTTATCGCATGATGACCTGTCCTTAAATTTGGCCACGGTTTTTAGAAATATCCCGTATATACAGTGTCCCCACTAAAGTCCGTTGTCACACCAATAATTTCTGAAAGGCAAGAGCTATAGTCATAAAAGTGGGGTCTAGGTATAGTAAAGTTGACATGCCCTACGCAAGGAAACCGCTTACAGCACCACCTGGCGGCAAAATTCGGAGTTAGCCTTCTTATCTCAAAAACGGTACGATATACGGGAAGAAGGTCAAAGTTATTCAGCATCATCGATTTAGTAACAGAAGACACCTTCCGTACAGTAATGCTAAAATAGAAGGCGTTAAATACATATTTGTCTGGTTCGCAACTCCCAAAATTGTAACGAGACATAACGCGGAAGAAAAGAGAAAAGGAAGTACGTGATATCCGATTTTCTAGAGGATTTGCCGCTGAGTGACCTCCGGAATGTATGGTTCCAACACGACAGCGCCCCTTCGCACAAGGTATCAAGTGTCCAACAGTACATTCGGGACACAATCCAGCAACAAGTCAAGTCAACAAGGGTATGGTGGGTGCGTAGAATAGCCTCCACGTTCACCTGACCTGAATCCATTGGACCTTTTTCTGTGGGGATACATCAAACAGCGAGTGTATGCAACCCCTCCAGCAACATTGCAGTAACTTCGAAACCGTATTACGGAAGCTTGTTCCAGCGTGTCTCCTGCCATGTTGTGCAATGTGCAGCTGGAAGTGCAGTCCCGTGTTCACATGTATATTGTTGCTGAAGGACACCGTTTTGAGCTTGACAGATAGATGAGCCTCATTTCCGGCAAGTACAGTTTTGTTCAACGCAATCAAACAAACGTGCGTTTTTTGCTTTTCATTTGTATCATTTTTGTGCGCAATATGGTTTTTCTGAAATAAATCGATGATGTTGAACAACTTTGTAATTAACTTTTTTCCCGTATGACTCAATGCACTTCGAGGCCCAAATTTTAATTTTTTTTCTAGAAAAGATTTATTTAATATTTCGTGTTGTTTCTGGTGATTTTTCTAACTAATTTCTCAATGTTACGGTTTTGGATAATTGTACGAAAAAAAGAAATTTACCATCGAAAAGAGCAAATGATTTCCGTTCTAATTTAGTTTGGTTTGTACATTTAACGTAATTTACAGAATTTTGAGAGAGAAATTTTTGAAAAATAGTCACTTTTATGGTAATTTTTAATAAGGATTTCTTCAAATTCTCGCATCTGACGTTCTAACATCTCCATAATTTTCATTTTTTTCAGCTTATAATTGGAACGTTTCGGTCGGATTTAAAACAAGAACGATTAAAATATCTTTTTCCTTTTTTAAATTTATTTTTCCCTGATCAGTTGAAACAGTTTTTTTTGCTAGCGAGATTTAAAAGCGAGAGTTTCTCAGGAAGGTCCCAGAATACATTGTCCGCAATTTCATTGGCTGGTGCGTGACCTTCCTCGCTGCATTTCTACATTCCGATTCCTTCCGGAAGGTGACGTCATTACATTCGCGTCATTGTCGAGAGAAAAATAAGCGGGAAAATCTATAATGTGTATCTTTTGTTTTGATTTTGTTTTCAAAACTTTTTCGTGTCATTGCGGCCATTTTGCCAAATTCTGTTGAAGTCCTGATTCCACGGACAACGTCGTGCGCGTACTGATATTAAATATATATAAAAGCTTCAACAATTTGTGGAATAGCTTCTATAGAATTTGTAATTTAATGTCGAGAAAATGAAGTCAGTAGGTTGTAAGGTATCTTTTAATTAGTTCAAATGATCATTTAATTAAACTCGAAAAAGATTGAAAAAGATATCTAATTTTAATACAGAATGAAGTATGGAAATAAGTCGAACCACCCAAGACTAACCACACACAAAAAGTATAATATATGAGAGGAGTTAGCTCCATTATTACACAGTCGTGAATTACAGTGATTTTTTCCTACAGTTTTGCTTTTAGGACTTCATTTTTTTGTAATATTTTTCTTTTACCAAGCCGGATTAAATGTATACTTAATGTAACAAAAAAGGTATAATTTTCAAGTTACTTTAAATTTTAAATTAAGTACATGCTCTATATAATAGAAGGAATATAAATTTTTAATTCCATTCCAAATGAGAGATTCAAGTCTGTGAAGTAGGCTTGCCTGACAGAAACCGTTGTTGGGGAGTTGAAACGCGTTCAAAATTGTCAAGCATTAGAATTTCATCAATGCGTTCACGCACAATTAATAATGTTTTCTCTGCTTTACATACCAGCGATCTCATTATAAGTGCTATTTACATAATTGAAGTTCCCATATCTTTTAAAGTCGCGCGTTGATAAAGTAATAAATTTTTATAAAGAAAATTCTTTTTGATAAAGTGGTACACCGTAGAAGTGTAATTTGCGGATTGTTCAATATTTAGTTAATGTTTCTGTCATACATGTTAATTGCGCCGTGGTAATATTGGTCACGGGAATTCTTATCTGTTACCGTAGTTGGGATGTTGCAAATGTTCTGAAAATTGCCATGCATTCAAATTTTATTAATGCATTTACAAAAAAACTAGTCGTATGTTCTTATCTTTCTAACATACCATTGATCTCTTTATGATCGCTGTGTATATAAAGGAAGCTGAGATTCCTTCCCACGCTCTACAAGCTACAATTTTTAGAAACAGTTTCTTTTTATTAAAGTTGTGCATTGTAGAAGCGTACCTATACGCCTAGTTTGTCGATTAAAGTTCTTCTCATACGTGTTAGTTGCACCGTGCTAATTTTACGGACGGGAATTGTTATCTGCCGAGTAATTATTCAACTTTTTTTCTGCTTCTCACCAATAGTTAAAGTAAGTCAGAAACCTGCTAAATCTTTGGAACAATTTTGCTTATTATTTAAAGAAATTATGAAAGACGATGGTGAGCGTTCTCTTTTTCACACCAATGTAATTAAATACAAGAATATCCTCAGAAAATGAATATTGTTTATGCTATACATATTTTTATGTCATTTATAATGTCAAAAATAAAGTTCATTGAATTTTTACATTATTGCCTTTCCTACCTGACGGTTTATTATCGTTGTTTTGCAATTCGTAATATTGAAATCTTTCGTCGAATGGAAATACTTTTTAAATTATAAAATATATATTCATTGATATAAGTTTCATGTGCTGTGCACCAATTTAAAAAAATCATTATATTTACAACCACGATGGCATGCGTAGATTTAATTACATCTAATACATTTCTTTAAAGATTTTGGGGCTATTCTAAAGTGATGATGAAACTGTAAAAAAGGAGCATTTGATTTTCTTACTAAACAAGAACTTCAGATAAGCAGACGACAAGTCAAAGAATGTCGTTCGATAGTACAAATAAGATGCAAATTCAATTATTACGAATTTCCATCTCATTATTATCAGAAATATTTTCAATCATTGTAACAGTTTAGACACCTATTTAAATCCTTTATAAAAAACTGGTAACAGCTGATTTACTACCTCAAAGCAAATAAAGTCAAAGCTGTTCATAGAAAATCAGGTGTGACTCAATCATATTTTAAAATAATTTTGTCATTTTAATATCAAAATTGATATTGTCCATAGGTTAAAGAATGACTTTTTTTCAATATGCATTGATAAACTTTACCCTGAAAGTATCCAATTCCACGCTTTTCCGCTGACGGTTTGTCATTACTGTCACCATTTCGTAATTTTTGATAATTTTCAAGAAATGAAAAAAAATCAGAGACATTATATTTAAGTTATTAAATTTATCGAAAACTATATATTGACAAACGAGTTTCATTGTTCTGTTATTTTTCGCGGTATAAATAATTTTTAAAGCATCTAATCTTAATTACTCAGATTCCTGACATCGCAAACAACCACTTACATTAACAACACTGCTCATAAATATTAATAGATATATGAAAATGTTTATGCCGCTATAAAAAAAGTATACAATTGATAATTTTTTTCTTAGAGAAGTGCACCAGAAAAGCAATCGACAAGTTATAGGACGTTGTTCGATTTTGGAAATGAGATGCATGCTCAATTATTCAGATGGAATAGAAAGTGATGCATGTGTTTCAGAGATAAGAAGCGTGTCACAATGGACGAGAGGGTACCAAATTCACTGTTCGGTGGGTGTCTTGGTCACCATAGATTAGCTCCCCCGTCCCAACATTGTCATTTTTTTGCGAGCAGGGCATACTCACTAACTGACATGCTAGACATTATGGCTAAAAAATATTTTTTTTCTTTAACGCTTGATTAAATTGTGATTGTAGAAATATATCTATAAACGAGGTCCTATATTCCATAGTTTCATAATGTAGTAAACAAACGTGTCTGCATTATGGAAATTCACCTCCTCCTTTTAATGTATTTGATCCGAATTTGGACAGATCTAAAATTTGGCTGTTAAGAGCATATCAAAGGTTGCATCTTGATTTTACAGAAAAAACAAACTGAACTTACAAAACGTTTAAAGACAAACAGACGAAATGCATTACGGTCGATCTGAAACAGGACATTGCTTCATTCGCTCAACAATACTAAAATGCATATATTTATTTAGCGCTTGCAAAGACCAAATGCAAATAATGATGTGGGGTGGGTAAATACCCACTAGGTAGGTAAATATATTTGGGGTATTTACCCAAAGCCAGGTTACTTACCCAAAAACTGGATATTTTGAAAAAAAGTATTTGAGAATGGTGATTCAAATGAAACTTAAAATTTATAAATATCGAAAAAACTGGAATCTTTTCTACAAATAAAAGTATTGTCGAATGTTGATTAAAAATGAAATATATAATTTAAAAATATCTCAAAACTGTGTATTTTGAAAAAAAAATATATTTGAGAAGTATTCCAAACGAATTCAGATTCCAAACGAAACAAAAAATTTATAAATAAACAAAAAATGGGTATTTTGTAAAAAAAATGAATTTACGATTGGTGATATAAATGGTGAATGGTCAAAATGAAGCATGGATTTATAAGTACCCCAAAACTTTGTACTTTGCAAAGAGGCAAGTATTTGCGAATGGTGATTCAAAATGAAAAATATAAAATTTTTATATATAATACATAAGGTATAATATTTTTAACTTAAAGTTCCAACCAATTTCTTTAAAATTGCTATCAGGTTTCAGAATAGAATATTCCAGAACTTAAACAGGATCTGACTTAATTAATTTTTTTGGTTTGAAGTAATGGCACTCGCAATGGAAAAAATAATTTTAAAAAGGGATTATGCTATACATATATCTCTAATTCTTAATTTTCTCAGAATCCCATGCTAAAGTCCGCCATTTT
>BGPR01010818.1:0-50929 GCA_013235015.1 Araneus ventricosus
TAAGACAATTGATGGTATGCCTACAGAGAAGAAAGAACCAAAGCTTCCCTCTTCTGTTCGATAAAAATAATAGACAAGATGGAAAGCACTGAATCTCAACAAATAGAATCTTCAAGCTTAGGAAGCAAAGAAATAAAAATTACCGTAATGTGATACATTTATATTCAAACACATCTTTTCCATCTATTTAATTAGAAAAGCAAAAAGTAGATTTTAAAAATTATTACTTTTTTTTGTTTCACTGCATCATTTCATAGAGTAGCTTACTTTTTAGGATTGTCATTATTTTTCAAATTAATTTAATTATGCGATACAAGGATACATTCTTGATGGGCATAGCTATTAAAAAAGGTTGGTAAAATTAAGGTTCGCCCAATCAAATGTTCTAGAGCCGCTTCTATGTTGCAAATGAAACACAAATTCACTAGAGAGAGGAAACATAATTTCACTAGAGAGAGGAAACATAATTTCACTAGAGAGAGGAAACACAATTTCACTAAAAGGTATTTCGATTGATGCACTCTATAGGAACTGAAAAATAGAAGGGATAGAAAAAAGGAGGAAGAGAAAAGAAAAAAGTTTAAATTTTCGAAAGAAGATGGCGTAATGAAAAAAGAAAACTGAGTTTTTTTTAATTATTATTATTGAAGCAAAACTGAATAGTTCATTGGAGTATTTTGTTTAGTTTAAGTGAAAATGCTGCTGAAATTCAGTTCTAAAGTATTTTTACTTTCAAAATACCGTTTTTATGCAATATTGTGTACCACCTCACACTATTTTTTCTAGTGTGATGTGTTAAGAATGTAGTGTATACATTCTTAAAGATAAAATTCGTTCTATTTTATTTTTTCTTGTCTTTTTTTATGAAACCAAGAAATAATAACCCTGTACTAACGACACGAAAGGAAAAGTATCGATATGATTACATAGCTAATAATAAGCATCAATATTATAATTTTTTGGCAGGCTTTTTAAAAAAATCTACAAAATTCTTTCTAATATTAATCGAGACTTTTAAATAATAGAAAAATTGAAACTATTACACGCGCATTTCCCTTGTTGTAGTTGAAAAAGGGGTTTTCGTGCATATGCATTGGAACTGTAAGAAGGACAAGATTTAGATAAAATTCATAAAATTATTACTTTTAGTGATTAATTCATTACTTGATTAAACAAACTATTTAATAATTTAACGCGCTATTAAAAAATTAACCGAATTTTTGATAATTGACTGCAGTTTGGAAATATAAATTTACCTATGACTTAAACAAAAAAATTAGTAGATATTCGAACCGCTTTTCCGAAACATCGTAGAATGATGAGGCTTGACTCGTCTGTTTTTTATTATCTTTAAACATTTACTCACAATTTTGTGGACTGATTAGAATGCTTAAGGTTCTATAAATAAAACAAACAGTTCATCTATCGAAACTGCTATATTATGCAGGATTAGGATTACATTTTAAGAGGCAATATTTACAGAGGAAGATATATGCGATTTAATTAGTTGTGGTTCGTCGTAAGATTGGGATGGCGCGTCGTTAGCCTTGTACATCGTCGTTCTCTAATACATATCTTATTCAAACGTAATTCCTCAATGCCGTGTTCCGTCTCTCTGTTCTTCGCAGCTTGATGCTCTGATAATAATGGCGATGTTAGCGACCTCTACCCGGGATTCAGCTGGTGGCCTACAATTATATAGCAACGATACTGGTACGCAAAAAATGTATGTAAAATCGTTGCAACTCGCGTGCGTTTAAATGCAGTAACTAAAATGATAAAAAGTATTGTTGTAAAATGTAAATAAAAAATTATTTTGAAAGATTCATTAAAATTAGAAAGAATCTTGTTTGGACTTAAAATTGATATCAGAGAAAAATTAATTTTTTTTTGAATTTGAAAATAGTGTAAAGAAGGATTTTATGCGATAATATGCTCCTATGCTACAGAGAAAAAAATGCTGAAATTTTAATTAATTTTTAATTAAAAATCTAATTAAAATTTTGAAAACCTCTTCTTAATGAGCACCTACTACGCAATGGACGAGTTTTCAGTTTTGTTTATTTACATTACAATGCCTTACCTATGTAATTCCGATATAATGCTAAAGTCAATGAAATCTTCAAAGCAGAAATCCGAAAGTAATGCAAATAAAGTTAAGGTTTTAAATGGTGGTTAACAAAACAGGAAACTCGTCCATAAGTAACTACTTGTCAAATTTTGAAGCTCCAGGTCTAACTGTCGACCATTTTTGTGGCATGCATGCCGCACCACTCAGGTCGGAATTTGCTGACAGTATGACAACCCATCCTTTAAACATCATGATGTTAAAATTTATATGATATGCCAAAAATGTGACCTCAACTCAGAGCCTTTCTGATGCACTCATCCAATAAGTTAGCCTGATGAAGCTACGCCTTCCAGTTCCTAAACTTTAATTGGAATTCTTACGTCTATTTGAGCCTTTACCTGAAGCGAAGTTACATTTGTGTGATTAATTAAAGCAGCTGATTAATACTAATTAAATACTTCTTGGTAATATATTTAAAAGATGATGCACCTGATTTCATTGAGAAGTAGTACTAAATCAATTATTCTATTTGATTAACCTTTATTGACTGGCCAATTTGTTTCTACTAGCATAAACATATTTAAATGATTTCTGTAAAGTATAGGATTTTATACTGAAACTCTCTGTGTTCGAACGTTTTGAATTCGAATTTGTAGGTAATCATAATTTTTCGATAGTAGTTTCTTGTATTTCCTATTAACATAATCTTAAAATATCATCTATAATTCGAATTTATTTTGGTTAATTTGAAGTCAAAATTGAAAATTTGTTTAAAATTGATTTATGTTTGAATTCTTTTCGTTAGTTAAATCCGTCCGTATCTTATGATCACTGGTCGAAACATTAGAGCATAGATTCGAAGTTCAAAAGTTTTATGGGCTGCACTTACCAGATACTGGTTGACTTTGGCCGAAATGAGACTAAAATGCCTTTCAGAAACATATATTTAGAGAAAGGCACAGAACACACATATACGCATAAAACGTTCAGCTACTACCGAGATCAGCTACAGAACAAGTTTATGGAGCTCCTAGCCCCGCAGGGTTCATTATCTCCAATCTGGCTATAGATTGTGGAGGTTTGGCTTTTAGTAAGCTTCCATGGATTTTCGTGCTTCTTGGCTGAACTGCCGAGATCAGAAGAAGTTCTGATTATATATTTCAGCTCGCAGGCTGACGTCACTAACCTCGCCGCCTAGCGGCAGTTTCATTTCGCTTCATTTTAGAACAATCGCAGTGATCGTAAGTGAAAATTCTAAAGGTCCTTTAAGCGAACTTTACTGTTGTACAGGGCAATTCGATGAAAAGGAATAAAAAATTTCACTTATTAAAAATCTTTGTACTCTTTGGATGCAAATTGTATTGCTTATTTTAAAATTTCATTGTTCAATTATTGTATTGAAACATTGTTTATTTAAAATTTTCATTTACTGAAGTTATTATTTTTAAAATTATTACAAATTTCTAAAATCATAGTTACCATCGTTTTAATTAATAAACTTAACTGCTGTTTCTTTATCAATGATTTATTGAAATTGTAATTATCTAATATTAAAAAGTCTAAATGTGGTCCCTTAATCTTCAAATTAGCCAAGATCCACTGTATAAAAGACGGCTTGCGTCTTTTTCTGTTATACATCATCATCTAAAAAGTAAAAAGTAACGTAGGTTTATAATATTACAATGCATTTCTGTACATTACTACTCTTATATTGCAATTTGTAGCGGTTACAATTCACTGCCTTCTCCTTTTTATGGTAGGTGGCGCTACTAGAGCCATCCGGGTTTTTCCCATGATGCCTCTCTCTCTTCTTTTCTTTGCACTTGCCTTGTGTTGTTGTTCTCTGTCTTGCGTCTTGTACCTTTTAATGTACTGTGTCGTGGAACTTAGCCATCTAATAAAAATGGTTCCTGAAATTGAATTAATTCTTCAACAGCGGCATTCCATATAAACATGAGTCTCGTCCCTCTACAAAATAAAATTAGTTTGCAAAACTAAACATGTATACATTATTGACTTATGAAGGATTTTATTTTCATTTTCGTTCCAACCGAGCAGAAAAACCACGTCACTGCACATAAGTATTAAGATATTTCTGTTATCCGTCCATTCGGTTATCTGGCACAGGCGTGGTCCGGACGGTGACGGTTAATCGAAATTTCACATTACATAAATATTATTGATAATATTTCAAAGATTGGGATTTGTTTAACTCTTTCTTAATGATAACAACGTAATGGTATTTGGATGTCTCGAGATGAAAGGCTATAAACCTTTCTGCAGTTGTTAGAACCATCATCTTATGGGTTTCCGGTTCTCTATCGTCGGTGTGTGTTGCTTGCGGTGAAAGCCTAACAGAATTAATTATCCCCAACCAGTGGCGGCTCGTGTATTAGGGCAGCAGAACTGCAATCTCCCTGACATTATTTTTATAGTCTGTAGTTTCTTTTTTATTCTAATCGGATTACTTTTTCACTCTGATAGTTCAATGATCAAAGAAAATGACAAAAAGTAATAAAAAAAAAGTAAAAGGAAGACAGATAATCCATTGAGAATTAAGAGAGAAACTGATCAGAGCTGCACAGAGTTTTACCCCTCCTTAGGATCAAAATTCGCCCACTGAGAAAGGCTGAGAACTGAATCGGAAGAAAAAGCAAGCCTTTTTCCGCTTGAAATTACATGCCTTTTTTCCAGCTCTCACTTGGCGCGACTTCCTCATTTGGCATTTTTTCGCTTTTTCTCAGTAGTCCAGTCATTAAATAATTTTTTCAATCAAATTCTGGAGGAGTTGTCATATTTTGCTCATTTATGTTATTTGGGGTGCTGATTACGAATCTGAGGTTTCCAACCAAAAATTTTTGTGTGATTTGATTGCCAAAAAACATGAAAAAATCTTTTTCTAGTTCTTTGCTTATAACACTAAAACTATCCATTTTTAGTTTATCATCATTAGAATTAATCAGCACAAAATTTTCTACAACTTAGGTCTAAGCGGCTTTTGCAGCACTGCTTGTTTCTGAGCCGACAAGGAGCCACTGCCTCCCGACTTGCCTTGGTCCCGGCAACAGTGCCGGAACACTCTAACCTCGGTCACAAAGATCGCTCTGTTTTTAAGGCGGTTTTTCCAATTTTTCTTATTTATTTTTAGTTACATTTTAATTTATTTTTCAACGTTTCGGCTCCACTACAGCCCTGGTTCTCGGGGGGAACTGATTGACCTGGCCGCCTCAAATACCAAATTCGGGTTCTATAGTCAATACATAAAAGACCCCATTTATAGTAACACGCGATGGGCAAACAGGAAAAACACCACCATTAGAACCGGTGCACACGTCCGATTTCTATTGGACAAGTCATTAGCGGCAAACGTCGGAAAAGCGATTAGCGTTTGAAGTACATTGATAGCCGTTGGGAACTGCACACATGCCGTCCGTCGACCTGCGATGCCAGACGTCATTAGCGATATTTTTGCTCATTATCTTCCGTGAGGTCTGAGAGAAATCGGAACAGAACGGAATATGTGTGCACTGCTTACATTGTACTACAAGCCGATAATCGCTTCTCTGACAATTTGTGTTGCTAACGGCTTGCCTGACAAAATAGCTGACGTGTACAGGGGGCATTATACGGTAACTTCTCATCCCCATATTTGAGATGCCCCCGCCAGGAAGGATTGTTTGCGATGAAAAATTGAACAAATCCCAATCCGCTGCACAATAAATTTTAATAATGCACTTATTAATTTTTTGGGGAAATTAAGCGCTTGAATTTTTTCCCAGTATTTTGTCAAAACTACTAAATCTCAAAATGCGCATTCTGGAGATTATGCTTTATTCCACAACTTCGTCCAGTTTTTACTTTGTCGTATCAGGAAGAAAGTATTGTATTCTTCAAAAAATTCAACCTCGAGATTTTGACGAATCTCCACGTTTTAAACTTGCTGAGTCCGAAAAACACCATTTTGGAATCATGTCTGTCTATGAACACGATAACTCAGAAACGGTTAAAGCTAAATTTATTGTTCTATCTTGAATTATACATTACTGCCAAATGATGGTTAATTTATACTGAAAGAGTTATAATGCATAATTTTTATTTTTTTTTCTACTTTAAATTGTATTTCATGAAAAGCTAATTGCATTGTTCTGAAGATAAACAAACTACAAAATTTTTTTATTAAAATTACTTCTCTATGATTATACATTAAGAACAATCCAGGTGGTCCAAATTCTGCAATCTTCCCCTGTTATATATTTGTAAAGTTCCTAGTTTCAGAACCATCGCACGCCACTGTGTTTTGTATACTAATAAAACCCAAGAACGCCTTCACCGCCATGCTTCATTGTTCCAAGTAAGTTTTATGGATCAAGCTCCTCATTTTTCTTCTCCATAGCAGTATACCCCATCGCAACTAAAAATGTTAAATCTGACTCATCTGCAAGTAGGATTTTATTCCAACAAGATATGATCTTATTTATTATTGACTTATCGTTTTTGTGAAAGACTTATCGTTCTGTTCTTCTCAATCATAAAACTTTTCTTCTCGCTGTACACGAGCTGATCTGAGCACTCGTCGTACCGTTTCTTGTGAAACTGAGAAGTTTTCACCTAATTCTGTAGAAATTTTTACAATTCTCAACCATGGATTCTTCGCAATTTATCTCCGAATAAATCTCGAATGAGTTAAAATTGGTAATTTAGCAACATTTCGAACCGATTTACCACTTTTATTGTGAAAATAATCTAATTTCGAACATCATTTGTTTGTTTCCTTACGCTTACGAGTCATTTTTAAATATATCGAATTTTCTTTGCGAAATAAAATCCAAACGATGCTTGAAATGCCACCACTATGTAAAAATAAAAAACGCGATTGACTATAATTAATTTTTTTTATGAATTTATACGAAAATGTGTTGGTGTCCGATCACTTTTGTGACTTGTTTTTTCTCTGTCTGTTTACATTTTCATTTTAAGTAAAAATTTATTTCATATTTAAACAAAAGAAATATGTTAAGCTTTATTCAGAATTAAATTGAGAAGATATGAAAAATTATTGAACATATTTTTTCGAATTCAGTACTAACTACAGTGTTTTTTTACAAAGCTTCAAAATGTCCGATCACTTTTAAGAGACAAAGTATTTATAAAACGGTATTTACAAGCGAAATATTACACGTGCCACTACAGATCAGTCTCAATCCTTAGGTGGAAAATAATTTATTGAACAAAATAAAAACATTTGGAAAAGCCAATTCCGGTTTCGATCAGCAGACGCTGAAGTTCCTGAAGAAATGAGCAAAATCGAAGATTTCAAAGTCAAATATTTTGAAACCGAAGCTATAGAAACCTATTGACGATTTGAATATGAATGTATCTACGAACTCTATAAATAATGTTAATCAGTGACTATGCAAACTATGTTGTATTGTTGTGAATTTATATTCCATTAAAAGTGTGTTGTTACTATTTATTTGAGTATCCAATTCTTTTTCTTTCATTCACTTACAATTATTTCCCCAGCAAAGGTCACCCTTTCAATTTGTAATCTCATGAACTGGGCATCATTAAGCCTTGCAGGGCCTCTTCGGCAACGTAAGTTTCGAAACCTCGTTTCCTATTCCATTCCAACTTCCAAGACCATACATTTTTTATTGATTATAGTTTAATAAGACTGATTTAATAATAATGTAATGAAAGCACAAAATTAGATTACCCTGAAAATACCGAAAAATCGAGATCTCGGGGCTTCCAAACTTCCAGGCTCATAGACAGTTGCCTACTTTACCTATTTGGGAACCCGGCCCTGCCTACGTAAAAAAAATAACTTGTTCCTGTTTGCCTGATTTACCGTTATCCCTTAAAAGATCCATTTTTAAAAAAACGATCTTAAAATGTTTTTTGACTTTCGTTTCTTGAATAAAACATGGGAAAAATACTTTGAAATTCCTATTTTGTTCTAAGTGTGGTTTATGGTTAAAAAACAGTTTGCTATCAACTGAAAACACTGGGCTTTATTTCAGAAAAAAATTACCTTGCTAAACTTCTATAATCTGAAACACAGATGAATTATAATAAACAATGATATGGATAAGGAATCTCCTTCAACATTGTAGAATAAAATATGGTATTCTTAAGCGCACAAACAAAGATAAATAGATGCGGCCTCAGGTGCAAAACATCAATTTATTTTTATTTAATTATCAGCACTCAGGCTTCCACCTATATGTTGTAAATTGATTTAATAACACTGTCAGTATGTATTCTCTTGGCATCAAGAGGAATTAGAGCTGCAGCCTTATTCTCAAAAAGTTTAGAGGCCAAAATTGGGTCTGATGCTTAAAGGCAACACTGAGCCCTTAAGGGTTAAATTTTGTAAACGAGCTATAGATATCTGTAAGTCACTCGTAAATGTTATCGTCATATGAAGAGAAGTTACCAACCCTCTGAATATCAGTATAATTTCATCTAAAATTGGCTTTACTGAGTTTTATTGAGTACGACAAATCCATGTTAAGTGATATTCTTCAACAAGTTAAGGTCTTTTGAAGGAATGAATTATGTCTATAACATGTTGAGTACCTCTCTCTTGAAAATTTGAATGAAAGTTGAAACCAAATTGTCCAGGGGGGATCGGGAGTAAATTAATTTTTCAAAGATTATAGCAAATAAACAAAGTAAGCTGAAAGGTCGGAAATTTTGAGGCAATTATAAGCTGCTGCTTTAGCATAAGACTCATAATTTTGTCGTACAGCTGCAAAAGTGGCCATCTCCAAATGAGAAATGTTTTTTTGAGAAAAGTGGATTTTCTGTCACATCTAGTCACAATGAAATTTTAAAAAATAAACTGTATGTCATTCGAAGCGATTAGGCAATGTGTTTAAGTATGCAATTTATGATGGTGAGATATTAAGAGAGTCAAATGGACTTATAATCTTTCAAAACACTTATTTTTGCAAAGTGGAGATGGCCACTTTTGCATCTGCACGAGACTATTATAGTAGATGATATGCAGGAATTCGAGAAAAAAAACGGAGGCGGGCTTATGAAAAAACATGGATAGCTAGTAGTTCTATAAGTCGCGAGCGATAATAAATCCAAAAATGAATTTAAGGCCAAGTAAAAATTCCTAAGGCTAACCCTTTGTAAAAAATCCAAATTTCCGAAATGTGGCCTTAAAAATGCCAGTACGGAAGCTGTAAAGAAGAATATGGGGACACTGATTTAAAAAGCTTTTCTTTGTGACTGAGGCTAAACTGCTTTGGAATCGGTTTTATGCACATTTAGTGGCGAATGGAGGAAGCTGACGCGCTATAGGGAGCAGACTCTTAAAGCTAGACATTCACGGTGAGACCGCTCCACGCAAATGACATGTTAGTGATCCAAACAATTTCAATTTTCAGCCCATCCATTTAGTTTGGTCATTCACAAAGGCTGCATGCGAACCACACTACCGGTCATTCCGATCCCCTAGGGCTATTGCAGCTTCTCCTCCTCCCGCCCCGCTTTCTACAGACAGCTTCACTCCCCCTCCTCCACAGTCGTATTTCAGTTTTAAGACCCAACACTCTAAATAGATAATAAACGCAGATGAAACTCCAAACTTTTCGTCTTCACCACGCCCATTCTCATCGGATTTTCGCATTGACTATGTCATAGTTCACAGAGCCCAAACCACGTGTTCAACAAATCAAATGTGTTAATCAACAAACTCGTTACCTTTCTGTAAACTTTATTAAATCTATTGATCCCGTGAACAAAATGCAATGCATTTTTTTACTTGTCCTGAAAATATAATTCTAGTCAGGACATTTTATTTAAAAAATACGTCAGAGAACTGGGCATCTGACAAATTTCAAAGACGAGAGAGTCAGTCGTAAAAAGTGAAACACTATCAGAAATTTCAGGAAGCCAAAACACAAATTTAAAAAAAGAACTATAAACGGACATTATTCAAGTGGATGCTTGCAGTTTAACTCCTTCCCCTTTATTGCAAGGCATTAATGATAGCGAAATCAGTTCCGCCTATTCCACCTGGTGAAGTATATGAATGTAATATTTGTATGTTACAAACAAGAAGTTGAGCGATATGTCAAACTCGTATCAGAAGTAGTCTCGTATGAGAGCATCTGTCTCACGATCATAACAAAAATATATCCCCTGAGCCGTGACCCTCGGGTTACGCCCGAGCCACTTGCGTCGTAGGGGGTTTATTGCCAATCCTTTCGCTCATCAGGGAGTATGTCTGAGGGGCTATTCGGCACCGCAACAAGCTACTTTATGAGTCTATCAGAAATAGTTAGTAAATTGGTTACGTTAGAAATCGTTAGTACAATATATAGGCAAATTTATTTCCTGCACCTTTTCAAAACCTTTGACATAAAAGAAAAAATTGCAGTTGCCTATATTAAAAAGAAATGAACAGCAGATAACAATATAGTAAATTACCCATAGCAAATTTAATCATTTGAAATAATTCCCACTGTGAACAAAATTAAACTCCTTCATTTTTATCTCATAATAAAAATCTATGATTGCTTAGAGTAATTTTAATAATTTTTTTCTGACCAGAAGGTGGATTCTTATGTTGATATCCCAGGTTTTCTTTTAGAAATCATATTCTTCAGATTATAAAAAACATTATATAAGAGAGCCTAATTCCGTATTTGTGTCCAGACCCTCAAAAACTAAAGGGCAGTGCTGATCAGAAGCATCGCGAAATGTTTTTGGAAATCTAGAAGCGACGCTATTATTCGCAATGTACGATATTTCCTATAAATCAGACTTCCAAGTATTATTTGGTGAGAAGAAAAAGTAAAATTCCATGCAAGAAATGTAAGAGACATAACTATGTCTTAAATGTTAAAGTGTGTGTGGTCCCCCTATCTCGTTCCCACGACAGCGGACCACACAAGATAACCTTGGAGCGACGGAGAGGAACGTGTAAGAATCATAAAACGAGTCGTAAAAACGGTCCGGTCTTACGCAAACCCATAGGGGTTCATTAGAGAGGAGTGCGGTACGTTTGAGTTGGACCACACAAATGCAACTGACAAAGCCGGGCAGTTAAAAGTTGGCCGCTTCCAATGATAACCTCGAAGGAAGGCGCGAGACTGCGGTTGGGTAGTTTGTCCAGCTGGGGACGAATCACCGAGAATGAATTTATTAGCCACTCCCCTGGGCTCTGGAGGTAAGTGTTTAAGTAGGAGAGAAGACGGTGACGAAAGGCAGATAGAAGAGATAGCGAGAGCTGAGAAGTAAACACGTGGAAAACTACTCCGTGGTGTCCTTTTTCGAGATCTGAACGGGCGTATTTTTGACCCCGTGACTGTAGCTAAATCCTTGGCTGGACTAGCTCCTACGGTGAGCTGTCGGATTGAATAAAAGGATCCCTTTGGTGGATCACTGGAATTTAACGAGCGTTTGTATAACCTCGTTGTTATATACCGACCCCGGTATCTCTTACTCATTCGAAGTAGATTTAGTCACAGCCTGGCTATAAGTATCCCTGTGGTGGATTACTGCAATTTATTGAAGTTCCTAAATTTATTGCAAGTTGCTTCATGAGTAAACTCACCTTGGTAACTTCGACGAAGTCAAGTTACGCTTATTATTGACTCTCGCGATACATATCCGGGACTTGTTATTCTTATTTCTTGAATGTACATATCACCTGTACAATTGACCTGTACATAACCATTTATTCAAGATTTTTAATTAAACTTTGTTATGCTTAAATTCTGTGACTTCTTTAAGTCTGTTGATCTCTGATCAGAGTCCGGTAACACTGAGCCGCGACATCACAACTGCTTCTTTTTTAAAGGTCTGTTTATTTTTTTGTTATTTTCTGCATTCTTGCCATTCGTTCTTAAGTAACAAATGATATTGTAATTTTGGAGCTTAGTTTGGCATTGTGTTACAATAGACAAAGAAAATAAATGAAATTGCTATATTATTAGACTTAAATAATTTTTTTCATGCATATTCATCGATCTGTTTCAATTCGTTGAGAAAACGGGGTATAAAGATTATGTTGAGAGATGGGAACTGAAAATTGCATATTGAAGAAATTTCACATATTTTTGTCAAACTTCGAGGGCTCGTGCCACAGGAAGTTATCGACGGATTTCGATAAAATAAACTTAATCACTCTTACGAAAATGAGTACTTTACAGCTAATACTAAAATAAACAAATAAAGAGAAATTTTAAAAATTATTTTAAAAATATGGATTTTCGTCAATTTTTACGATTTTCAAGGCCGTTGTGGGAACGGAAGATATCAAATCATATCGTTAATTTTATCCTCATTTAATTTCTCACCCATTTACAACTTTTCCGCAGTATAGCGACATGAAAAAAAATATTTTTTTCGGCCCATCCTATTGTACATTCTCTATGGATTAAAACTTCGACAAAGTTTCCCAACCATTGGACAGTTTTCGCCAATTTATTTCGCCTCTTTGTTAGCTTAGCTAACCAATCGGAATGCTGCACATTTATTATGCAAATATTTTTGTTTAATTTTCGTATTTTTTATTGTATATTATTTTTTATCTAAGTGCGCATCAATCATCATGGCGCCTCAAAAATAATGTAAAATATCTATTGTAGGGGTGGAAACTTTATTTAGAGATATATAGTTCTGCATTTATAGTTCTGCAAACATTTATACAGAAATTTATGACAAAGTTGTTCAAATTTTAAAACTCAAATGGGTTTTTTTTCTTGTTTTATAGCCTGTTACAATCTGTATGTAGTATTTAGGACAGATAAAAGTAATAGTTAAGGTTAAGCGGCGAGGTGGCTGGACCAGTTCGGGGCTCGGTGAGTGCTTAGTCCATAAATTAACCAAACACGAAATCCCATCGTTATTAGCTAATTTTTTAATGTTCTATTTTTATGAAAGAAAAGTTACTATTAAAATCGGAAATTCTGTTTCAAAATCAAAAATAATGAAAGCAGGAATGCCGCAAAGAAGAAAGTTCATCCCAGTACTTGACTCAATATTCGTTAAAGACACACCGAAAATGCATAAATCGCTTTTAAGAATATACACTGACGGTACCACTATCTTAGTTTTAAAAAAAGTTTCGTTCCAAGATTTTAACGTTGCGGCCTTCGCTTCTTACACTCAAGTTCAAAGCACACGTAAAGTTGCTGAATACCGCAGTACTTCTCTCCGGTTACTTTTTTTCCATACACTTAAATTTTATTGCTCTGATCTGTTAGGATCGAGCTTCGCAATAATGGAACATACCTCCTGTAGCCCAACCGAATTGTATTCGAAATCTGATTATTATGCAGGGTGTCCCAAAAGTCCTTGACACATTTCAAAATTTAATTTTTAAAAATAAAAAAATTGTGATATTACTAAATTTCATTACAGTCCAAAAAGTTTTTTTTCATAAAGATATTGTTAATAAATAAGAAATTTAAATTTAATAAATGTCTGTACCGCAAAACAATATTGAAGTACCGTTGTTCGTGCAATTTTGAATTCCCGTGAAACACATCGTGTTGGCCATGTAGGACTGCGAATAAACATTTAGTGGATTCGTTCGGCATCATCATCTACCACTTCTTGGTCTGGCCAATCCACCTCCAGTCTCTTAAAATCTTCAAAGTCATGACAAAATGCCGTTTCGACAAGGAGCAGCTTTATGAAACTTAGTACAAAACTATTTTGAACTTGAATAACCGACTTTATTTCCAAGTACCAACCGACGCAGTTTTCTCTTTCCGTTCGAATCATCATACTTATATACAATTGATGGATTGGAAGCTAACCTTACTAATCTAATATTGTACCACTAGCGCTATCTATGTGCAGACATTTGAACCATTCCTTCCGTCCGTCATCTAACTGCAAACTTCGAAGTTAGCATTCTTTTCTCGAGAACGGCAATATATTCGGGAATAAAATAAATTAAGAAGTTATACGGCCTCTTATCTGTTTGACAAAGCAAAATTCCACCCTTTTATGCTCAGAATGGAATGCGTTTGAAACCAGTGACATCACGCGTTCAATATATCCCCTTCAAAACACCGCGTTTGGAAAATCATGGACATATTCGGTGCTCATGCATACATACCAGCCAATACCTTTGCAAGAACTGCTGGCAGAGGATGGTGAAAGATGTTACGCGTGATGCAACTTCCTCCTATACTACATTCATCTAAATATTTAGATGGCAGTTAGACGTGTTTTTAAAATTTTTACCACTATGTTTATTCACGTATTTTCATATAAATATTTTTTTTAATTCAACATGTGCTGAACAGAAGACTCTGGTGCTATGTTTATTTAAAGCTTTGATTCTTTTATCTTGGCTGGTAACTAAAATTAGGAGTGTTATTTTAATATGTAAGGATTATTAAACCGTGCAAGTCCCCAACGGTCCTTCCGGATTTGATAGGGACGAGTGAGTGTTGCAGGGCGGATTGCAGCTGGGAGACTATCCGAAAATTTTCTCTTTAGAGAATGTGTAGTGAAGTATTGTTTTTTCGATTTCTCTCGAAAATAGAGGGCGGTGGGATGGAAGCGACTATTGATGAGATGGTTGTGTGTCAGATGCGCTCGTCATTAACTAGTGGTATTTTCGCTCATATTGTAGGTAGGCTTTGGCAGGATAGCTTGGCGAACAACTAGAGAGGCTATAGAGAATATGTATTTGTCGTTCTGATAAGAGATTGGTTGATGAGAGAGGGTTCTTTTGTATGGGATAATCACCACTTTTCAATGGGTAAATTGATAATTACCCTTTAAAAATCCGAGGAACACCTTTCAAGATTTATTTCTTGATTTGGTTCTTCGACTTTTCTCGATTTATCGTAATTTAAGTATAAGCAACACCATTGAAATTTTCGAATTCTCAAAAAATACGCCATGTTCCAATTTTTTCATAAAATGAATTTAGTATAGTGCCAGGAAGAAATCTGATTTAATCTTGCAAATAAATTATTTCAAATAGATATTTCATGCAAAATGAGAGAGATATATAAAAAATTAAAAATCGGCAAACAATGAAAAGCATGAGGAGTTAGTTATCTGTCTACAGAAAAAACATAACTTATTTAGCATTCGCCTTGGCTTCTGGGTAGCTACTTTAAATAAATGTTCCTTTTTAAAGGAAGATGTTTCTTATAAGTAAAATTAACTATACCAATTCTGTTCCTCCTCCTTAGTAAAGAAATATAAGATGAACACTATTTCAAATTCTAATAAATACGAAATTTTAACATTTGGACTTTTTTTCTGAACATGCATTACACTTTTTTCAATCAGTTATTATATTATTGTGGTAAACCCAACCATGGCGCCGCGGAGATTATGGTAACCCCCTTTAGTTTCGGTTTGAGGATCTGTTCTGGCAGACAGAGTCGAGTCTCGTGCGTGGTGTAACATGTGAAATAGGTGTGGTGAGTGGAACCAACAATAAAATATGGGATAAAAATACGTCTACTTTCTCCATATTATAAAGAAATTTGAAATTTTCGTGTGAAGTCAATACTTTTTCACTTAAAGATTGTTTTTTTTATCTATATTCAGTTCGCTGGGACTATTTTCACAAATATTTGAGTTTACTGAGAAATTTTTTATATAATTATTGCTTTGATGACGAAAATAGTACCTTCTCTTCAGTAGAAATCGGTCGAATTATTTTCATTTCCAAAATTCAGTATTTAGAAGTAATGTTTAGAAATTACACCATGTTATATTGTACTTTGAACAAAATATTAATGAAAAATTCGCTTGATTCTTTTATCGATTGCAATACAATAAAAGAAATGTGAAACAGCCTTTAAAAAGTAGATGCTAAAAACTGTAGATATTTCAAGTGGAAATTAAAAAAACATTTATTGTAATTATTGTAATCATAGAGGTATCAAAAATGTGAATCACAGCAACTTCAATTACATTATTTTATTAAATTTAAAATTGTCTTAATAGTTAATTAAATCAGATTGATTCCGCAAAAGGAAAAGAATTTTAAAAATTGCATTAAAATGAAAGATTTTGAAAGAAGAGAGGAAATGGGGTCTTTCAAGTATTATTTTAGGATTGTGATAACTAAATAAGTAGCATTAATAGAGAAAAAAGAAGCACTACTTTTGTTCAAAATATAAATAAAGGATTCTTTTTCCTTAACTTACGAAAACTTGTGTATGATTGATATTTAGCTGCTGCAATGATAAAAATAATTAATTTCCTTGATTTTTCTACACTTTTTATGTAATACGTTATTCATAGAAATAATAAAGAGGGCTTTCATTTAAACATACCTTCACGGTGAATATTATCCAAAACAGATTTTTAAAATTTGAAGAATTCTCTTTTTTAATCAATATCGCTGTTATGCTGAAAGTTATTTTATTTTTCTTTAATATTACGTAATTTTTACAAACAAATTCATATAGAACTACTGATGTCTACAGAGGACATTTCCACGCATAAAATTTGCAGAATGTGTGTTACATAGAGAGCTGAAATTTTTCGCTATGACAGAACACCTATACTGGATTTAAAACTTAGTTTCTGTGGTAAAAAATGTTTTAATATCTAACAAAAAATATAATTTAATTGTTAATTTAATAGAATTATTAGAACATTCCACAGAATTATCATTCGGTAAAACTTCGTTTTCTTGAAAGAAATAAAAGAACATTGAAGACATCAAATTTTGATTCAAATAGAAGAAAAACTATGTCTACGTGGCTTTATATCGTATTTGAGGAAACAAAGAATGAAGATATGATACAGTGCATTAAATGTCATTCTTGGGTTCACACAATGCGTGCTGGCGTGAATTTTAGAATCCAATTGTTGAATAGCTTAATTAAAAAATAGTTGGTTTTTCGGTGGATGCTTGGTTTCAAAATGATGCTTTTAAAATGGCAGAAGTAGAGACAGATTGCCGTATGCGAACCATCTAACATTCTTTAATGTACAGTGTTAAAGAGATAATTTAAATTTTAAAAAAGCAGAAGAATCTTTTTGTAGTTTATTTATCTTAAAAAAAGAAATAGCATACTGAAAATTTGTCATTAGTCCAATTAAAGAAATTGGTTTCCTGGATGGGATCACCATCTTCTTTAATCCCAATTAAAACAAAAGTATTTTTGGATTCTAAAATTCACGCCAGCACGCATTGTGTGAACCCAAGAATGACATTTAATGCACTGTATCATATCTTCATTCTTTGTTTCCTCAAATACGATATAAAGCCACGTAGACATAGTTTTTCTTCCATTTGAATCAAAATTTGATGTCTTCAATGTTCTTTTATTGTGTCTTTCTGCTTTGGCTCGTTCCACATCTAATTTACGGGGCTACTTGCTATTATAATGGCTTTCTGCGCTATGCCTTTAGTTCTTGATAATTGCTCTCTTGATTTGATCCGTCTAATCGAAATTGTGGTCTAATTTAAGCAATTTTCGGACAAAAATTATCTAACATTATATCTACAAATTAAATTTTTATTTTATTTTAGCTGCCTGAAACTAGGAATTATAAAAGAGCAATAGTGTTAGTTAATGCTAGCTGATTTTGTAACTAAATTTTTAAATTTTATTGTCTGTCCCCAATATTCTCGGGTACTTTTAGATGTCTATGCATCTTTTGCCTCCTATTTTTTCCACCCAGTCTCCGTCACTGAGGAGTGCCTCATATGCAGCTCTTACTTCACAGGTTGGGACGTCAAGAGACGGAAATTGAACGAACACTTACTTAACACAATTCACGGTTTTACGACCGTCTTCTATAACAATATGAATCTAAAGCTTTAATCTTAGGCTAAGTAACAATATAAAACCTCTTAATATGAATTTCAAAATCTATTACTTGGTGGCATTCGTTTAAAATACATAAACAAAGAAGATATAACAGAAGTGAGAAACATGCTCAATTTATATTTATTCATGTAAAAATAACATATTATATACACATTCATGCACAAAAATTTACATTTATTTAACGCTTTGAGTGTTTCACACGTATTTCTACGTTGACCTTGGACTACCCCAAAAGCGCAAAACACGCATTTCAACGTGTGGTCGAAAACACCCCGAAATGGATTTGCACTGAATATTACGATTATTGTGAACAGTCTCTAAAGGGTGACACACGTATTTTTCCGAATTTCTTACCCCCATTCTTGGTTTGACATCTTGATTGATTATCTGGGGAGAGCAACGGTCAGCACAATGAAGACTGATAAGGATGTACTTAATGCAAATTAGGGATGTCACAGGATCCAAGACCCCACACTCCCTGTGGTTTGGGGAATTTTAATGCTATTTGCATGGAGGTTATCTTTCAGGAAGAATTGCGGTGTCCGATTTTTTTTTTTTCGCATTGTGTGTGTCGGAATTTGGAAACGCATTCCGGATTAGTTCGGTTTAATGTCAGCCTGGTTTGATGTTGTATTATGTTTCAAGTGCTATTCTTTTAATACAATTTATGTGATATAAGATTTCTTTTCAATGCCTCAATGTTTTAAAGATCCATCTCGAATGGTTACGTAAAATAGATATTGTGGTTTAAGTAAAATAGATTTTGTTCCAATACCGCATTCAAGCATTAAAAAAATTGAAAGTCTGGGGGGTGCTAAGAAAATCTGCTATTTATATATAGTTGAACAGTGTTCTTGAATCAACACATTTCACTCACGTTCAACTAGTTTTATGATATTAATGTAAACTTCTTTCATATTAATAATCTTCATCTACTCATTTTTTTTTTTATAAAAATAGAGTAAAATTAAATTTTTGTCAAAAAATAGCGCAAATTTTAAGGCATATGAAAATGATACATTATTTTTATTCTTTTATCTTTCAGATCAAATCGAAAATTTCAGTTTTACAATGATTATTTCATTATATAGATTTGATTTTTATTAAAAAATTAATTTTCAGGATTAAGTGTAATTTTTTTAGACTAGAACTTATTTTAACTTCATTATTACACCACTTAGAAAAATATCTTTTAAATTCATAAAAATTACAATGAAAAAATTCATTCCGAAAAATAATTATTATTTTATTAAATAATTATTAGTCGGAAATTTATTTTTAGATCACTCTGAACTGAAAAAAAATAACGTACATGGAAATAAATGTTAAAGAAAGTGGAAAAAAATTTTATTTTTTACATTGTAAATTATTCATTCATTGCCTTTGTTGCTTCAAATGAGGGATGACGAATATTTGACGAACTATTATTTTCTACGCAATATTAAAAAATCTCAAATACCGGTGATGAATACTATTGTCAAAAAGGTGTGATACAGTTATTTGTATAAAATGTACGCAAAGCTCTTTTTTTATTTTAATTTCTTTTCTTAATTTAATTTTGCGAGATTTTATTTTTAGTTCTATATACTCTCAATAGATGGCGCCATCAAATGGCATGAACTAGCTTCCCTACACAGGGGGTCATCACTACAACCCATCCCGGGGAAACAAAGTCTTCACCGGTGACCTTCCAGATAAGCAGGTCACGCTTCACCGCGCAGGTCACGCTTCACCATACCCCAACTCGTCTGGTATTATATCACATTTCGCACTACCTCCCCCCCCCCCACATCGCGGTTTAAGACGTCTTTCTGTGAATCATCCCTACTGTTGTGATATGCGTTCTCGAATGATTATGTTGCTTTTGTAATTCAAAGCTTCGTCAGGAACCCAAATTAGAAAGTATTCGTTTTTCTCTTTGATGGACAGAATCGCGGTAATGGTATAAAACCAGCGGAAGTGTTCTCCCCTAATCTTTCTCGTATACTTCCCCAAAAAGATGCCGTTTCTTCTTCCCCCGCGTGGCTAAAAAAATTCGAACCTACTGTTCTCCAGAATCTAATGACTATCAGAAGGTTTTTCATTATAGTGATTGAAAAATATCTAGGTAAAGAATCAAATTCAAAGCGATGCCTGGGGATTAAAACGCATATCTGTCGTACACTGCTAGGTTTCACTCTTGTCGTCTCAAGGACAAACTGACGTAATTCGCTCCTTTCGCCTGTACAGAAGATTGCTTCCAGTACGCATGCGCGTGGAGATAACGGATTGGTTTCAATAGTAAATTATACAGACAGTCAACCCTTTGACGGATTTGGTTCAAAATTTTATACGGACCTACATTCATGACGATAAAACTGTGTACCAAATTTTATCCATCTAGCTATTCAAGTTTTTGAGTTATAGTGTTCACATGACTTCGGACATACAGACAGACTTCCTGTTGACGGATTTTGTCTAAAATTTGATAGAAACCTACAAATTATGTTTAAAGACCACATACCAAATTTCATCCCCGTATCTCTAATAGTTTTCGAGTTATCGTATTCACAGACAGACATAATTCCAAAATTGTGTTTTTCGGACTCAGGGAGGTCTAAAACGTGGAGATTCGTCAAAACCACGAGTTCGAATTTTTTGACGATTACAATACTTTCTCTTTGTATACTTCGGATACGAGAAAGTAAAAGGAATAGTCGCGGTAAAGATCCCATACTGTGATCGCAACGAAAACTGCGAATGTGCCATCGTAGGATGGGCTTCTGAGGTTGATTAATATTGATTGTGATTGTGACCCGTAAACTCAAGTTCCAACATCTCTTTCTACAAGAATTTTTGCTGGCGCCATCTGTTTTCAATACAAAGAACTAAACATTAAATCTTAATAGAAGGTATTAAACAATAAGTAGAAGTAATAACAGTTTTTTTATTTGAATTTTTTAGAACACTTTACTTATACTTAATAAGACTTTTTGAAAATTAAAAGTGAGATTGAAATAACAGTTGTTTGGAATAGATATTTAAAAATAGCAATAGCAAAACTATTTGTTACTCAAAAAATCGTGGATTATACATCCCCACTTCAAATCCGATAACTCTTTAATTCAAGTATTCATTCATACATATTAGTATCTTTCATTCCTTTTATAATGACTAATGAATCCTGCTTATTATTTGTATGAAATTTCGAAAGTCATAAGAAAAAATTAATGAATTTGCTTCTTTGAATTAACTGCAACCGTGTTCACTGTCAATATTTATTTTTATATAAACTTTTTGATAGATTTGGCGGATAGGTTATTATTAGAAAATATGCTCCAATCGTTTAGAAAAATATTTTAGTTGCATTTAAAAAAAAAGAAGCTTTTCCTCAATCTCCAGAACTTTTTAATTACAGGTATATTCTGATTGTTTATTCATGGTATTTCGGATAATCTTTCTTTTGTCAGTATAATGAACTTTTTTATTGTTCTATTTCTTGTAATTTTAATGTTAAGAGTAAATTTATTTCAAGATTATTTTTATTTTTTTTCTAATTATTAAGTAAAAAGAGTTTTGGAATGGTTTTCTTGTTTTATATTGTAACCGAATTTTATTAAATAATGCCCGTCTTCTCTATAAGTGGTTTTATATTTTCCATTTCCATCGCCGTATATAAGAGTTTAATTTTACATTCATTAGTTTCAATTATTTTGATTTTTATTGAAAGAATTAAATTTTACAATTGCAGCCAGAATTTTGTAAAACATTCATAATGACCATAATTCACAATAAAACGTAATGACCTTTGTATCATAAATAATGGTAATGTTTATTTATTTTTCTATGTCTTAATACTATACATCTCATTGGAAAATAAAAAAAAAAGTAGAACGTTTAGGGAAAACACCACTGTATTTTGAAACCTTGGATGATTCATTGGATGTATAATTTATTACTTGCCATTGTTTTTAAAACTCCGCTCATTTTTAAATGATGTTATTGAAGCTTTTATATTTTGATTCTTAGATTAAATAATGTACTGGGGCATTATATATGTATTACATGAAAATCTTCTTCGTGAACAGATAAAAAGAATAATAATAAGCACACAAAAAAGGGAAAAAATTAGAATTAATAAAGAAGGAAACATGAGAAGAACATTTCCTTTCATGTTTTCTTCTTTATTTTTACTCAATTTTTGTTGGTGTGTTTATTATTATTATATTGTTTTTTCTTGTTGATGCTGTTCATGTGTAAACTAGAAATTAACTTACTTTTCTTTTGTTTTTTTATGTATTTTATTTTCATACTAGCCACCTACAGTGACCAGCTGGTTCGCCAATCTTATAGCAATATTATATTTAAGGGATTAATAAGTGATACTGTGTACTGACACAAAGTAACTTCATATCTGTAAAGTATTAAAACTCAAAAAATCTATTTAACAACTTATCATAACTCATATCAAAATATATTCACATACAAAAGGAAACTTTTCTAAAGCTATGAAAACATGCAACATATGATTGAATAATTAATTCTGAGTGCAAAACAAAATATCAAATATTTTGTACACTGTTTAAACTAGTTATATTATATTGGACATTAGTTATTTTGAATTAAAGTCAATTAATGAAATGATATTCAAATTGAAGTTACTTAGTTAAATAAATATTTTTGAAGAAAAAAGATAAAAATATAATATTTATAAAAGTGACTTCTCTGAACAAAAGAAAATGTTTAAGAATGAGAAGCTAATGAGACACTTCTAAATACAAAGTTGAAATTCATATGTATCCAAAATCAATCGGGAGAAAAGAAATGAATTTTTCAGCTACAAGTAGAACAGTTCAAATGCTGAAACTACCTTATAAGAATTGTTCATTGAAGGCATATTTGATTTTTTTTTTTTTTTCATCTCTGCTTATCAATTTTTTGGGAATATACACACAGGAACAAAAAAATAATAATAAAAATTCTCCCACATGCCAATCTATTACACAATTAAGTTTTGATTTAACATGGGTGAACTGTTCGTTGTATTATACTCGGTTAATCACTATGATCGTGACTTGAATTTACTGTAAAGCCTGATGATATACAACATTTCTTGTTTTTCCTTTTGGTGCATAAACCCACAGTTGACTCGGTGTACCAACCCTTGAGCAGGCGACATACAACTGCCCATGTGAAAAGCAGGTCGTTTCTAAGTTGATACCTGCTACACCGAGGTACTGACCCTGGGCCTTATTGATCGTCATAGCAAATGCAAGCCAAATTGGGAATTGCAGTCGCTTGAAATCAAAGGGCAAATCAGTTGTGCTTGGTAACATGGGGATGAATGGTATGAAAACATCTTCACCCTTGCCGTTACCAGTTATGATTGTTGCCTCAATTACGTTTGGCAAGAGTCTTATCACTCAGCTATTTTAAAAGCAACATTCTATCTCTCTTCCAAGTGCAAACTGGTCTTCACCCTAGCAGGGGAAAGGGCAGTTGTGTGGATCAGACAGTGTTGTTTAGGATTTTATGACAGTAAAAGGAGGGGAGGAGACACAGGGAGATAGCGAAATGAGTAGCAGAATAGTATCTCAAATAACCTTGAGTATCAGTAAGAAAAGAATGCAGGGAAGATAGAAATACGCCTTCCCCCTACTGAGGGATCTCACATACGTCTGTCCCCTCCAATTCCCATTGGTGGAGTCAAGTCGAATAGTTCTTTTGCTGGCTTATGCTACACGAAAGAATTGCGAGCGAAAGACTTTCCCTGAGTTCCGAGCAGGTAACAATGTTTTTAAAAATTAGTTAAAACTTGTCTAAATATTCTACAGTGCTTAAACTAATATCATTAGAAAGATCAATTTTTGCATTTTAAGGTGGTGTAAAAATCGTTCTCGTGTGATAAATCCTTCGAAAGTTATTGACAAAAACTATGCAAAAGCCTCACATTTTCGCTTAATTTCTAATTAACTCAGAATTTAATTAATTTTTCACTTTAAAAAGTTGTCAGTAATTTTTCTCTTGCTTTGAAGAGTATGTGTGCCAAATTTCATCAAGATTGGACAAAAACTCTAGATTTGTATAAGGAACAAACAGACACACACTCTACTTTATATATATTTTTTTTGTATTTGTATGTTATTAGACATAAATGTGCAGATATATATACATATTTGTCAATGGTTGGTAATAATTTGAACTTTAATTTTAATCGTATTCACTTTGATAAAAAAAAAAAAAAATCGCACTCATAACTGCTTGAAAAAGAAGTTGTTTCCCTAGTATTAAATTTATTCAACATTGAAAAAAAAAATTCTACATTGAACAAATATGATGCATACAGGAAATAAATCACTTCTATTAAGTGCTTTCCACTATGAAACAGATACTTTCCCCTTTGAGAGTATCATTGCGGCTATAACCCCACCTTTTTTTTTTGCATCTTTCAAACCAAATGTTACTATTTGTATCTTATTCCTGTGATTATCTGATTGAATTAGTGACATGGTAAGAGAATTTATTAAAATTATTTTAAAAAGTTGTAAGTCGTAAAATATAGAACTTTTTCTAGTACTCTCTTTTTCTTTTCTTTTTTTTTTTTTAGAGCTGAAGTAATAAAATATGAGCGATTCTCGAATTATAGTTCTATGTATCAAATTTATATTAAAAAATCATAAAAAGCATAAAATTTATGGTGCGGAATATTTGGATAATAATATTATGTACCAAGTGAAACATATCAAATTTATAGTAGAGTATTTGAATTATAGTTCCATGAACAAAGTTGTACTATTGGGGTGTTGAATAAGTTCTTGCTGTTTTTCTTGAAGATTAATGCTTTAATTTCTAAAAAATCAGTAAAAAACATGTCACTGAAAGTATTGACTTTTTCCCATCTTTCTGGCAGCATTTAAATTCTACATCAGAAAAATGACACATCTTTTGAGGCTGGAAGAATGGAAGTGCCACTCAGCCAGGCCATGTGTCATCGATCAGAACAGGTGATAATTGGAAGGGGGCAATGTCTGGTGAATATGGCGGGTGGGGTAGGTGCTCCCATTTAAGTGTTTCCAAGTAGTTTTCACTGGCTTTGCAATATGTAGCCAAGCCTTGTCATGCTGCAAAACCACTTGTTTGTGTCTCTGCTTGTATAGTAGCCATTTTTCCTTCAATGCTCAACTCAGATGCATTAATTGTAGTTGATAGCAATCTACTGTGATGGTTTCATTCAGTTTGTGCAGCTCATAATAATCTTCTCCCAGCTAATCCCACCAAATGCAAAACAGGAGCTTGGAGCCATGGATATTCAACTTTGCTGGCAATGTTGATGCCTAGCCGGGCTTACCCCACAAATTTCTTCACTTAGGGTTATCATAGTGTTATCGATATGTTAATGTGAAATTTCCTGTACAAAATTGATTTTGATTTACTGGAATATTCTTTATTAAAATATGTTCTTATTTTTAGGTTTAGATAGTTAACTAAGTGCTAAGTGTAGCCCTCATGACGAACACAGGTAAGTTCTTATTTTAAATATGTTCATACACTATTTAAAAAACAGTATAAAACTTTTAAAAGTTTTATATAAATATATGTATTGCTGAAGCATATGGATTATACTTCATCTTAGATGTTAGCATCTCAGAAAATGTAGATTTTGGCATTATTAGGCTTTTTGGTACTTTGTGTTATAGTAGCCCCCTAGCTTACTTGGCGACCTTTGGATTACACCAAGATTACAGCTACATGCTTGCGAAGCTACTAGGTTCCAGCTCCTGCTGCTAGCAAAGCTGTAGGATGGTTTTCTTATTTTGTTTTTAAGTTAAAAAAAAATCTTTCCAGTGCTTACTTAGTAAGCCTGTAACAAAGAATATTTTTAAAAAACTAATGTGCAGTCCTGAATAAAAGCAACACTTAAAAAACATGAGCAAAAAAGTGACATGATGTAATATAAGAACATGTGCTGTTTTTTATAGGATGTCAAGCATTTCGGCGAGATTTTACGACCATCTTGGCAGTATATCTCAGTTTCTTGGGGCTTCAATCTAGGGGTCCGCTATAACACAGATTACTGGCTTTTTTAATACAATTTTTTAAAGGAATAGTATTTTTTCATTATTTTATAGTTGCTGCCATAAATATCTACTACCCTTAAATTTTTCAGTAGATAACCTTATAAGTTCTGGATTCATTTATTTTACTGGTTATTTCAACTATTGTGTAATTTCATGGCTGTAGCAATGAAAGGCATAAATAAATATTTAACTATTCCTTATGTTCTTTTTAAATCATAAAGTTTGGTTAGAACATATTTGTGTTATGCAGATTCTTATAATTTAAGATGAGGGTGTCTTATAAAAATAAAAGGTTCATGTGGTAGTATTTATTACATGGTTGCATTTATCTCCATAGTTCACATTCAGAAATGAGACAGAATTTACCTGTCACCTACAAAGTACCTTGCAGACAATTCTATTGTGTTCCAGTTTATTTTCTGTAATAAGTTGTAGAAATAAACTGATTTATGTGGGGGAATTTTTAAAATATATTTCTTTGATAACCCTTTAGTAATAGAAGATAAGGTTATTTTTCTTTGCCAACTTGGAAAAGGACATCCTATCCTTATTCACTGGGCTGTTTTAGAACATCTAAGCTGAAGAAGAAAAAAAATGCAGAACCCTTAAATTTTTGTACAGAAATGTATTTTCTTCCATAATTTTGAAAACAAGATGGGGAAGCAATAATTTTTGCATAAAACTTTTTTTTAGATTTAATTCTTTGGAAAAAAAATCTTTTTTTTTATGAGCACAAAAGAATTGGACTTTAGCACCTCAATAGTTTTGCCCAAGCTTCATTTGGGCATTGAATTATATCATTTTTAAACTTATGAGCTAAAATTAGAAATCCATAGATGTTATACATGATATGAAATGAGTGGTAACCCATTAACATCTCAAGTGTTCTATGGACATATAGTTGAATCAATATGACTCTATGTCCAGAACAGAGGGTCATGTAATTAGATAGTATAAAAAAACTAGACTGTTAAGGTTTTAATAATAAATCATTTCTCTCTATATATATATATATCTGCTGTTTATTTAGCAGCTACCTATTCTCATTTTACTATAATGTTAAATAATTCTTGGCAAGCAAATACATCAATGTTTTATGTCATCATTTCTCGAAGTCATGAAAATGGAATTATATATGTGGTGCGTAAATTATTATTTACAGATAATCAGTCTAGACCAGGGGTGGTGAACCTTTATGTATTAACGTGCCATTTTTTCTAAAAAAATGTTTAATGAGGTCATAGACGTGCCGTCAAATAGTGCAGTCAATGCTTCATAATGAACTTTGTGATCGGTGGCGTGCCCCATTGGTTCGCCATCCCTGGTCTAGACTTTAAAATATTAGATGCTAAAAAGGCATTATAAAAGGCAAACAATCAAGTATTTTTCCTCTTTCTGGAAATCTAAAGGCTTTACTTAAATTAATTATAATAGCAGGAGTCGATCCAGGTGTTTTTTTTTTTAAGAAAAAAATATATGTTTGTGAAAAAAAATTTTATCATATAAAACCTTCAATTTTAGCAGTCATATTTCTATATTTTACGTGAATTTGAGTTTTGTGAAGTGATTTGAGTTTGGCCGTTTTTATGAAGTGGAATTTTGTGAAGGGCCCGCAAAACGGCCCCAATTTTTACATGGATCGACCCATGAATAGATATATAAATTATATTTACTATCAGATTCAAAATAGTGTTTATTATATTTATCTCTTTTGTATTTACATTTTACACATTATTTTTTATTATTTTGTACATTTGTATCTCATTTTGCTCTGTGTTTGTGTGAACTTATATTACTGAGACTTTGTTGTGGATTTAAATATTGAAATGATATTGCCTTTCTTTATATAGAATTGGTCCTTCCAATGTTTCTAACTAAAAAACTGAAAGCTAACTTAGTTTATTAGTTAACACCATGAATTCAAACTTCTTATATTGTTTCATATTTTCTCATGCTGGGTTTTATTTCAGTAAATTTATGAATGTTTTATAAATTGTTTCAAAATCAGTGTAAACACTGAATATTATCTATTTGTTTAAAGTACAGGATTTTTTTCATTGCAGAAGATGACGAAATTCTTAAAATGCTTCATTTTGTACCCCAGGTAGGGGAAATATTTGATGTCAAAGAAAAGATAGGAGAAGGTGGGTACCTATATTGTAAATGTACATTTAAAAAACTTATTAGCATGTTAATCATTAATAAATTCATCTAAGAAAGTCATTTGTCTGGCCTTTCTAATTTTCCATTATAATTGCTATTTCTCTTTACCTAGCTCTAGATGGGAAGCAATTTTAGTTATAATTATTTATTATGCAATCTTAATATTTCTTCATATTTGATACTAATACTTGATTTAAAAAGAGAAAAGCTATTACGTGAAGTTTTACTTAAAACAAATATTGATGTTTCATATTTGTTTGGTTTTACATTTATCTAAGCTTGCTGCAGTTTAAAGTGAAAGAAGTAATTTGACGTTTCCTTCTGAACAGAAATATCTTATTTCTCTTTAATTAATATTTTTCGTTTCTCCTTATAGATTACAAATTTCAATATATTTCTGTGTGATTTTTTTTTTTTTTTAATTTAAAATGAAAATTGTTTTGAATTTCCAAAACATGCCAAAAAACATATGTTGCAAAAACATTAAACATGAATTCGATAAATGAAAAAAATGCCAAAGTTCAGTTTTAAATGAATTCCAGCTTTAAAAATTTGTATGCAAGTATTATTATTGGATATTAATAAAAATATGAACATGACTAGAGCAAGATGATAATTAAATGCCCCATTTTGTTATTCTGTTGGTGAAAATAAAAAAAAAAGTATATTATCCAAATGATATCTATATGTTAATACGTGAAGAGAAAACTTTGTACCCATTTTTAAGCAAATTGCGCTCACAGAGGAGTGTGAGATTTGGCATAGTTAAAGTTCATATGGAGAAGGAGTGCAGAAAGATAAAATTTATGTACTCCACTTATTTTTCACTCCAAGAGGGAATTTATTTAGATTTATTTAAAAAAACTCTTCAGGGTGAAATAAAAAATGCAGATGATTTAAATCTGTCAATGTCAAACACATATTAATCTGTGGTCAAATAGTCACACAGAGTAGAGATTGTCTCTAAGGAATTTATATATTGTATGTATTACTAATACATTAAATAAAATAAATTAAAACATTCATTGTTTATGTTCATACTGAATGTCAAACACATAAAAGTCTGTGGTCAACAGTTGGACAATATTTATTTTTTTTTTTAACTGCCCGTTTTTTGTTTCAATAAAAAAAAAATAATAACCTCAATAACGTTCAAACTTAAAAATTTAATGAATTACGGTCAAATTTCGACCGCTGGGCGACCTCTAGTTGAAATAAATATATGATTAGGATTCAAATAATTCTGAAATAGATTTTATTTTTAAGGAAAATCTAACATTCACTTACTTACATTTTTGGATGTATTTTTAACTCTTCAAAAACATCCTGCTCTTAAAGATTACAAAAATTCAAATATCCTCATTTTCCTCTTAACCCTTTCATTTTCATTGGTTTTGCAGTGAAATCACATATTGAGTATTTTTTTACTGTGCATGGGCGAAACTTGGCTTAATTTTTCTTTAATAAGTTAAGAGCCAGATATATAGGCCAACTTATATAAAAATTCCAGTTTAATGCCGTTAGTATTCAGAATGATATAGGCATTACAAGAGCTGAATTGCCTTTGATCTCTTAAGAGGAACAAAATGATGAGAGTTCTTGAACAAATTGATATTTTTTTAAGATTGAATCTTAGAACAGTAATATTGAATTTTATGAAGGTTGAATTTCCCGAATACCCATGTATACTTATAAATTAAATGCATAATTTAAATTGCATTTCAATGATAACTTATTTGGATGAAAAATAGCCAGTTACTGTTCATTGGTTTCACTGTAAAACCACAAATTTCTTGAAAATAAAAAATGCTTATTTTTTTTTTCCATTACATATTTATGGTTAGCTACCTGTCTAATATTCATTTTTTGAAATAAATTTACTAATTTTCAAAATGAAACATGTAGTGAATTTGGAAGGATTTGTTTCCACTTTTTAATTGAGATGTATTGTAGTTCTGTGTTGAGATGGACATAATCTTTTTCTTTAATATATTATCTATATCCTTATAGGCACATTTAGCAAAGTGTATCGAGCTATTGTAAAAGGAACTGGAGTTAAAAAGGAATATGCCCTAAAATATTTAGTGCCAACAAGTAAACCCGCTCGGATTGCAACAGAGTTACAGTGTCTCAAAGATGTTGGGTATTATTCAACTTCGTTATATTCGAATTTTATATATTTCAAAATCTGTTTTATTGAAATGATTATATTAATTCTCTTCATATCAGAGTAGCTGATTGATTTCTCATTGTTATTTTTGTAGGGGTTCCTGTAATGTAATAGGTGTTGAATTTTGCTTCATGAACAATGGTCATGTTGTTATTGTCATGCCATATTACCCTCATCAGAGGTTTTCTGTAAGTTTGTAAATTTATGTGCTGAAAACATTCTATAACCACTTTTTTTAATGTGTTCAAACTTCCATTTTATTTACATTTTTCATAAAAGTAACTAAATCAATTGATTACAATAGAAATTTGATTTATTTGTAAATTTTAATATTTGCAGTTGCTCTATCTTATATAATAAGTTTTGAGTTGTAAATAATAAAAAGCAAATCCCATTCCCCTTTTTAAAAGTTCATTGGTAATTTTTTCATATTTTTATTAGGTGTTGTTTGTTGTGATATGTGTCTTGAATTATTACTGGGATTAAAGCACTTAACAGTATTTGTGAGAAGTCTTTAACTGGACATGAATCCACAAACTATTCAGTTTATTTTTATCTAGCCTTTTTGTTCACTTCTCCTTACTGTGTTCAGAACCAACCAAGAAATTCCTGTTGAAAGCTTTACTCACCTGTGTGTCAGGAGGAATTCATGAATCATGAAATGAAGTATTACTTGAATCAATCAATCCCCTCCCTACACCAAATCTTTTTTATTTGCTTCTCAGTTACCTATAATTCTGACATCTTTGCAAAGACAGCCATGAGTCAAACTCAGTGAGAAGCTATTTTAAATTTGCAGGCGTTCATTTTGATTTCAAAAGAATAGAGCTTTAGAAACTTGTGCATTGTATAGTTAAATTAAGTTGAAAATCTTATGGAATTTAGCTATCTTTTGCACTCTGTGGTTTTTTTTTTTTTTTTTTTTTTTACTGATGACATTCAAGAATATAGTTTTTCAGTCATGAAATTCAGTTCAGTACTGTTTTCATGTCCTGCTTGGAAAGAGATTGGAAGTTTTATCAGCAATTATTTTAATAATATTAAGTTGCTGATAATGATAATTGCATTTACATGAATTTGATTTTATCATAGTTGAGCATTTTTGTTAAAGAAAGTGCAGGTATCCTTTAATTACATGCTGTGTATACGGGAAAAACACCAAAACATTTTATTAGAGCAAGTCTGAAATTTATTTTAAGTAAGTCTTTGATTAAATATTCATAATTTGAAAGTAATGTTATTACAAGCAAAGGATAAATACAATTATTGTTTTTCAATTTTTAAATAAAATGGTGGTAATAATGTAAATATTGTGCTTAATACATTTATGTTTATTTGTTTGATAAATCAATCAATAATAAATTTCTAACTTTAGCACCAAAGCAAAAATGCTGTGATTCCATTTTCTTCATAAATTTAAAATGTCTCACCAAAAGTTTTAAACTTTGTTGTTATCATTACCATTGATACTTGATGCAAATGGGAAAAAATATAAATTAAAAAATATTGATAAGTAATAGATAAAACTGAGTTAGCATTGTTACTTGGAAGATTTTCATTAATTTAAAAAACTTGAGCTTTGACCATGTTAGAAATGTGGACAAATCTTGTATTTCCTTTTTTTTAAAAATAATAATAACTTTTCCTATTCTATTTACATGTATTAATCATTAAATATTATATAATAAGTGTAATTGTTTTATTATTAGCTGGATATGTAACATATTTTTTTATTAATAATATGAAAATTTTAAAGACCTATTTATGAACGTGACCAGGTGAAGAAAAAGAATTTTTTTCGTTGTTGCCAAGTTTTATCATCAAGTAATTCATTCAAGCTCCAGCTGTTCTAAATTTATGCTAAAGTTAAAGGCTTTCATTTAAATTTAAAATTATATATATTCTGATTTATCTGATAAAATTGCATAATTTTGCTAAAATATTCTGTTTTATATAATTATTATTTTTCAATACATTTTTTCAAAATTTTGTTTGTAGGATTATGTCCGGCTTTTGTCTGTCAGTGACATTAGAGAGTACATGAGAAATCTCTTAATTGCTCTCAGAAAGATTCATTCGCATGGAATTATACACCGGGATGTTAAACCTAATAATTTTTTATATAACCAGTATTTAAAAAGGTAAAGTATTTTAATTGTCCTTGGAGGATTTTTTTTTTTTCAAACACATTTACTCATTGAAGTTTTGGTATTTTTAAAATTATATTTGCTTTTTTATTCAGTTGTTTTCATTAGTGCAAAGAAGTCAAGTTTCTGGTTGTTTATAAAAAAATGTAGTTTTATTCTTGAATGCTTTGTTAAAAAATTTTGCACAACATTTCTGGGAATTTTATAATGCATTTTTTTTTTTTTTTAATTTGATTGCTTAAAGACGTGAAAAATAAATTTGTGTTTAGTCTTAGTTGTATAATCTTCTTTAAAAAGGTATTCTTAATATCCTTTGGGTGTTTTATTTTTTTCAATAATTTTCTTCATACAATTAATTTCAATTGTTTATTTCAGACATTGATATCATTTACCATGTATTTTTAATTTTTACTATTGCCAGAATTGTATTAAAGTAATAAGTAAATTAAAACAAAATTTTTACAAAGAAGAATAATTGTAATTACATTTTTAACATAATTTGTTTTATTAAAATATCTTTAACTTAAGAACCTGTCCTTATAAAGATAATACATTTTTGTCAGTTAATATGATCACTTTACTGTTTTTCAATTTAATATAAGATTGCTGTTTTGTGATATTTGTTTTGTTCTGTTGACCTTTCGATTGTATGCAAGTTTGAATTTCAGTATAAACATGCTAACAATATTTTTTCTTCAAAAATTTGTTTTTCAAAAAAATATTAGTATTATGTTTCTAATTGTTACTTTAGGGGTGATACTGTTTGTGACTCTTTACTTCCCCAAAAAATCTAGAATTTTCAGATTTTTTCAGAGATTCACTATATTTCTGAAACTTTGTTTTGAAACAGATATGTCATTAGAATATTGTAAAAATTTAAAGCTTTTAGATTAAATCAACTTCAAAGGAGAAGTCACATTTCTTGTCTGATAAATTTCATGAACATTAGAGATGAATATATCAAATGAACAGGAAGTAGGTACCACTTTCTGACAACGTTGTTCTGAAATGATTGGCTGAAATTATTTCGTTCACAACTGGCCGAGCAAATCTTGGTCACGAACCACCGATGCAACTTATTTTGGAATTAAAAGAGATATGCATTGCCTTATCTTCTGTTTTCTTTTACGGCTCCTGTTATTTAGCTAACTAAAATGTTAACTAATTGCATGAATTCATTACAAATGAATTTAACAACTACAGCTTTCAAACTAAAGTTTGGACTTGCTGAATAACAGCATTGAAAAACTTTGAAAAAGGTTTTATTTTTCTTTAAATATTGTTGAGAGTGCTAACAGAGCAAATGAAAGCATTATGACAGTTTTAGTTTTAAAAAAAAAATTGTCATTAGTTTTGTAATTTTTTTTTTTTTCAAAAGATTTTTTTCAATGCTAATGAAATAGTTTGAAATGGTATATTAATGTGCATTTCATAAATGTTCAATATTATATCTTTGCTGAAGCATAAATTTTTGCTAATGAAATTGTTTTAAAATATGCATATATGTCTTAAGGATGGGAAAACCTACTTGTTTTAACCAAAAACTGTTGTTTGTTTGTTTGTTTGTTTCCGTTAACTGGTTTTTTTTTTTTTTTTTTCCTTCCCAGTTGTAACCAATTATTTTTTTAAATCCAATAACTGGGTTAAAAAAACCAGATTGGAAGATGGGGTCAATTATACGTTCTATTAGACTAAAATTTACCAAGTTATGAAGCTTTGAATTCCATAATCTTTCCTGTAAAAATAATATTAATAAAAAAAATTTGTCTACAAACGGTGGTTTTTTTTTTTTTTTTTAAAAAAAAAACCGAAAACCAGTGATTTCAAAAAATGGTTATTTTGAGTGGTTATAACTGCCAGATTAAACCGCAGGTGAAAAAACCTGAATAACCAAAAACCGGTTATTTTCACAATAACCGCCATCCCTAATATGTATACATTAACATTCTGAATTGTTCAAAATTATTTGGATTAAATTCCACACTTGTTTCAAGATTTTTGAAATGGAGTCATGATCACCCCTGTTACATTTATTAATATTTTATGCAGATGTTTTCAATTTTGAGGTTTTTTGTCACTAAAGGAAACTTTAAAGATTTTTTACATTCTTAAATGCTGAATAAGAAAACATCTATTTATTATTTGTTCGTACGAACAAAAGATGATGAGTTTAATGGTTTAGACTCATCAAAATTATTAAAGTTATTTTGTTGTTCCAGTTCACATTTATGGATTAAGTTTAAGTGGTAAGAATGGGTGCTTAAGTCAATGAATTTCAGTATGCATTGAAGTACGTGGCTAATTTCAATATACTATGACTGTTTTGGGAATTGATAATACAGGGTGGGCCAAAAGTCCTTGACACATTTCAAAATTTAATAACTAATAAAATTAATTAGATAGCAGTGTACGGTTTTCACTAAATGGCATAATGCGGCATAAAGGTTTTTTTTTTTTTTTACCATAAAGAAATAGTTAATAAATTAGAAATTTAATTTTATGCAATGTATGTACTGCAAAACAGTATACAAATTTTTAAAAAAAGATCATTATACAAATTGTACAAGATAATGACAATACGTAACAATGCATTGCAGAATTTTTACCACAACAAAACACATTGCACTGCAGAATACAAAATTACTTTAAATTACTACTACAAATCAATGTGGTAACCCCTTGGAGCTCAAGCCACATCAAAACGATATTCAAGTTCAATCCACATGTTTGCTAATGTAGACTGTGGAATAGTGTTAATTATTTGTGTGATCCATACTTTTAATTCTTCTACGTTCATCATCTGCGAGGAGTAAGCCTTGTCCTTCACATATACCCACAAAACGAAATCAAGGGGGTTAAATTTGGAGAACGAGGCGACTGTAGTATTGGACCATTCCTTATGGCAAAAAAAAAACCAACTTTATGCCTCATAATGCAATAAAGTGAAAACTGCACACTGATATCACAATTTTTTTATGATTTTTTAAATGTGTCAGGCACATTTGGCCCACCCTGTTTATCTATGCATCAATCCTTTCTCTGTGATTTTCTTAAACTTCTAACGTTTGAAACCCCTGTTAAGCTATGAAACTAGTAAACTTATCTTATCTCACTGATAAGCAGGGCTGCAGTGATTTAAATCAGTTGATTTAAATCAACTGATTTTTTTAAAAAAAATCACTGATTTAAATCACTTTATTTTAAATATCAAGTTAATCTGCTTTAATGAAATAAAATTGTCCACGTATCTTTAAATAGTGATTTTAAAGTATTTTTAAATTATATTTAAAAATAAAGGTAAAAATACTTTCCATATCTTTATTTTTGAGAACACAAGCAAATTAGATTTTAACCCTTTGTGGCGCAAGGCAATAATTTTTTGAAAATATGATGAGAAAACATCATGAATGGGTTTAGTTTATTGTCTAGACATAGAATCTACAAAAAAAGTTTTTTTAAAAACTTGCTTCATTCCCGGGGGGGGGTTGTCCTCCTTTCGGGTCACCCCCCTCATGAGAACCCCTTAGATACAGCCACCTTGACACACTCAATTATTGTTGAATCTTACAGAAAATTATAAATTAAAACTTCAAGAATATTGGAGCAAAATTTTCCAGTTACTTTGCTAAAATTGTTAAACGTCCAGAACTGAAAAATTTCTTATCTCCGAGTCAAGGAATTTTCCCAAACTTTATCTCTAATAATTCCTAATCTGAAACAAAATTTCATAAGACTGCTATATACATTCTAAAAAGAGTACTATTATCCCTATCCTAAACCTATTATTTTCCATTTATAGTTGAATTTAACGATTGAGAAGCGAGTGAAATTAAGTGTGCCATTAACTGGCACACTTCGCCGCAAAGAGTTAAATAAATCTCTAATGAGCAACACAATAAAATGCAAAGTATGAGATGCTTCTTTTTTTATAAAACAAAATAAATATTGTGAAAGGATCATGTTCACAAAGAAAGAACATAGTAAAATGCAGTGAGTTTCATTTTAATATTGGAGAAAACTAAATAGTGTTGGGGACAACAAAGTTTTTATATTGCAATAATGTTCAAATGTAGGATAATTAAGTAATGCATATAAATGTTCCAAAAGAAATACAAACATCTACATAGTGCAATTTAAACTATGATCTATACTTCTAAAAGGCAATGTTTGTGAGCGTGTGCGCAATGTCCAGACGAATCTATCACACTTACAGTCATGAAATTTGGCACACAGGTAGTCCTGATGGTGACTCGATGCATCTCGAAGCCTGAATTTAAAAATTTTATCTAGAAAATGTTTTATTTAATGTTTTGGGTTAAACAGATTAGGATTAGAGAAAGCTTCAAAACTTGTGTTTGTAATGATGAAACAAATGAACAGCTGAGAGTAAAATTCTCCAGTATTCTAACATATAATAATATATCTATAATTAAGAAATGACAATTTTTATTATATTGTTTCTTTTTTCCTTAATGAAATTGTCTTATATTTCAAAAGTATATTATTTTTATATTTTAGTTCACAAATATTTTTATATTTTAGTTCACAAATATTTTTTAAATAGTTGTTACACTTTTGAACTCAATTTTTTAATTTTTTTTTTTTTTTAAGAAAGTTCAGCTTAATGACTGGTATGTTGTTACATATATATAATTCTATGACTAGGGCTCGTTGTCTAATATACAAATGTCAAATATATATATGTAGTTTTAAAAAAATCATTAAAATAAAAAAATCTTGATTTAAATAAAAAAAATCCGATTTAAATCAAATAAATCGATTTTTTTGAAAAAAAATAAAAAAAAATCGTTAGCTTTGCTGATAAGCTAAACCAGTCTTGTATTTAAAATAATATATCTGTGAAATGAAAGGTTCTTCATTTATCCTCTTTTTTTTTTTTTTTCTTGTATAGATGGTGCAAAATAGCTTCATTTATGTATTGAATCTTTTATTCAGTAATGACTTTTAATTAGTTATTTTTTTAAATTCTAAATATTTGTCCTGTGTTCGTTCTTTAAAATTGTGTTTTTTATCTGTTTCAGTTACACTTTGGTTGATTTTGGCTTGGCAGAAAAAGCAAATGATTTACATTCCAGATATGCTGTTAACCGTCAGCCTTTGTCTGACTCATCTGGGAGATTAAATAAAGACGTTCATATTGGTGCAGAAGAGATTCAGAGCTTTCAAACCATATCACCAGAAGCAGTAGCATCATTAGTTAATGCAACTAAACATCCGGTTGCTCATAATGTATGTCTTCTTTAAGTATATCATTATCAGCCTGTTAAAACTGTTTAGAGGTTTTTTTTTTTTTTTTTTTAATTTAATTTTTTTTTTGCCTTAAAAATTTTTGGTTTGTTTTTTTTTTTTTTTTTGTCATTTCATTATTTATTTGCATGAATATGTTTGGGATAGATTGTCTTATTTTGTACCTGGTAGCATAAAAAGCCAACAGACCATTTATGTATGTAATGAAAAAGGCAGTTTGTTAACTGTTTGTGTGTAAATGTGACTAACATTAATCTCTTACATTTTTAATATATGTGTTTTATTTTATCTGTCCTTTAATTTGCTTATTAATCTTAAAATTCTTTATGTTTGAAACACCTTCAGTTTAAACATTTTTGTTTAATTTCTTCTTAAAAGGTAATGTCTGTTATAATGATTTCAGTCATTTTCATTGAAATTATTTTAATGTAAAAGTACCGATGAATTCAGTTTTTTTTAAAAAAAATCTTACTCTCAAAAACAATTATTCAAATGCCTTTTTATTAAATCCATTGTAATTTTGAAATCATTTCAGTGGATTTATAGTTTGAGTTTGTCTCTATTATTGTAGGACTTGTCTAATTCAATTGTTTTTAACTCGAATTCATTACTTGATTCAAATTTTGTCACTAGAACTTCCTATCAATCTAATATTAAAATATCATCTATAATTCTAATTTATTTTGGTTCATTTGAAGTCAGAACTATACATTTTTTGTATTTTTGAATATTTTTTCTAATTAAATAACATCTGGACTTTATGTATTCAGTGAACTTAAGTTAATGATTTTTAATGCTCTCAACTTACTCTAGGACTTAACAGCTATATAATGAATTTAGTCAAACAGCATTAAAAAATGTTTTGCTTATTTAAAAACTTTTAACACATTAAGTGTGAGCTGCACTGTTTAATTTTAGGCTTAATTGTATAATTGTTATATTCAATGTGCCTTATACTGTTTATTACAAATATTGACTTATTTACATAAATTTTTATTTTAAAATTGATAAAATTTTTAATTATAATTATAATCACTTTATTTACTAAAATTATTGACTTATTTACTAAAATTATTGACTTATTTACTAAAATTATTATTTAAAAAATTATTAAGAATTTTTAATTATAATCACTTTATTTGTTAAAATTACTTATTGTCTTTTTATTAATCATGTATTACTTATTAAAACTGTTAAGCATTAAACATAAATCATTACTACAGTAAATTCTTGATTATCCGGCATTCAAGTATCCGGAAAGCTCAACTAACCGGAATAACTAGAAAATGAGTTTTTCTAAAAATTTTACATCCTCGCACCAAAATTTAGCAAGCGCGCGTCTACGCTGTTCCATTCACGTGGACAGTTTATTTCTGGAATGCAACGTCTGCTCTGCACGGAGGAGCGTAGAAGGAAAAAAAAGCAATATACAATACAGTGACGTACGCAGACTTGTCCCACGGGGGGGGGGTCAAAAGCAAAAGTGAGAACCAATTTTTAAAAAAAGGGCCATCGCCTTTCATCGAAAAACGAGACCTACAAACGAAATCAACAACCAAAAAAAAGTTTAAGGGACAGAATCTGTAAAGAAAAAAAAAGGCTTACAATCTACCCCCCACAGTTTTCCCGTCGCACTCAACTATTCGGACTTTTCAGGTATCCGGAAATCGGCGTTTCAAGAGCATGCCAGTTAGTTAAGCTTTTATTGTACCATTTTTTAGTTTAAAACATGTAATTCTCTCTTCCTGTACTCATTTTTAAACTCTGTTTATCTGAAATCAAATTTTTATTTTAGTTCATCAGCACCAAATTGTCCAATATATGTCTATATACAGGTTGTCTACTCAAAACATGGCTCATTAGCTAATTTCTAAACTATAAGAGATAGACATATACTTCCAGTTGGAAAAAATGCTTTAAATAACAAGAAGAATTATATTTTCTGTTATTTGAGACCATAATTCAATCTGTTTTAGCCATAGAAGAGCGGAACTTTTTTGTTTGAAATGTTAAGTGTGTAAATAATATTTTACTAAATACTACTAATAGGATCAGGGAACTGTATAAAAAGTTAAACTTTGTAATTTTTTCATTAGTACATTTATGTACTCAAAAAGTATAAAATAATAATGAATAAATTGCAGCATTTTTCGAACTGGAAGTATATGCCTGTCACCAATGGTTTAGAAATTAGCTGTTGGGACATTATTATTAAAACCCTGTACACTTGTGTGTATTATTATTAAAATCATGGAATTATACATTTAAGAATGAAGTAAAAAAAAATTATTTTTATGGTACAAGCATATTACTTTTATATGTCCTTTAATGCATTTCTCTCATTTTTATGTTCAATAGGAGAATGCATCTAAGAAACGAAAGTTATCCTCTTCTATAGTACCTGCAATGAATGAAAGCCTACCGCTTCCAGACAATAACTTCATTGCTCCTGCTCAGCCAAGAATTCAATTCCAACCTCATTTGAAGCCAAAAGATTCTAAAGGAAAAAGTAAAATCCGAGAATGTGGGTGCTTCAGAAAGCCAACTGTGTGTAAAATATGTACAGGCAGGTAAGTCCAGTGGTCTTTTTTTTTTTCCTTTCCGTCTGGAAATTACTATATATTTAATTTTTGCATTCTTGGATATTTTTTAATGTTGGAAGGCAGGCAGAAATTTATATGTATTGTAAAAAATATCTTCTATGAAACAGATACAAATTAAGTGTTTATAATAAAAAAAGTTTTTACTTTGTACTGAATTTTATATGCCCTCAAATGTGTATTACATTTTAAAAACAAGAGCATGAAAACATTATCTGAAACTGTAGTTGTTTGCTGCATTTTTTACTTTGGGATTGTCATTTTTTATTTTTTCTTCTTGTTTTGTAACTTTTGTTATCAGTGTTAATGTTCAAACTTTTTTTATTAATAATTTTTTTAGTATTATTTTATCTATTCTGGCTAAATTTAGTTTAATAGTAGTATTCAGATGTAAATTTGTATTAAATTTAGGATTAATATGTAATTTTTTTTTCAAAATTACAGTAATGATCTGTTAATATTGATATTTCCTTATTTTTAACAAATGTTAATGAAATTGCCATGTAGCAAAATAAGTCCTTGCTGTAATAATTAGGGACGTAACAAATAGTAGTTTGGCCGAATAGCAAATTTTTAAAAACACTTCACTTTTGATTATAAATGAAATATTTTTCAAATTTTAAATGAAAAAAAAGTTTAAATAAAATTGATTTTTTATTATTTGTGTAATGTTATGTATATTTGTAATATTTTGAATACCTTAATTCCAATAATAAAAAATGAAAAACCCTCATTGTTTTGGGATTTCTTCAAAGAAATAAAAGAGCCATCATTGCAGAATATGACAATGACAAACACAGAAGAAAATTGATTGGATAAATTAAAATTACTAAAATAAATAAATTCATATTTTGGTAAAGAACTTCCAATAGTTAGGATGGCGTGTCCACTTAATTGGTGGAAAAAAATTCTGAAAGATTTACAAGGTTTGCAAATTTAGCAAGAAAATATCTTTCAGCACCTGCAAGCATTATATAGTGACCATTTATTTTCTGAATTTGGTAATATATATGAAACCGTATGGTACAAACTTCTATAAATGATATGCGACATTATTAAACACATTTATGTATTATACAACTTAAAATTGGATAGATGTTAGGGTTTTTTCACGATAAATGTACCGGAATGTAATTCGGTAGTATTGTTTATTAAATATATTTTAAACAGCATTTTTTTAAAGATATTTTATCCTGAATTTATTCTGTGGAATATCTGTGTAGTATTCGGCCAGACCAAATATTCGGGGAAGGGCCGAATAGCCTAATACTGAATATTCGATACATCCCTAATTTGCATTATATGTGTATGAAACCAACCGAAACAGACGTCCTCCTGAAAATGCTGAAAAATTATTGTTCTTGTATGATAATTTCAGGTCTTAGAATAATAAATTATATGTAAATTTATTAAATATACCTATGCACTATACAACTGATATGTAATTGTAATATTCTTTGTTAAATGTGTATTTAAAAAATTATTATCCTCAATACATTTGGCAAAAAGGCTGAATACCAAATAGTTGACGAATATTCGTTACATCCCTAGTAATAATCCTTACAAAATTGAAACTTTTTATTTATTTTATTATATTTATTTATTTTCATAGTTTGGAAGCTAAAATATGGCCTTATAACTTTTATAATTCAGTAATAATGCTTAAAAAACAAAATGCATTTTATTCTTTCTTTTCTGCATGTGCAAAGTTAACTTAAAAGTTAAGTTAAATTATACTGATTGGTGAAAATATAAATTAAAGTTTCCCAGAAATTGCATAGTTGTTGAATAATGGGATTTTTTTTTTACAAATCAAAGAATTGTAATTATAAATATGTTTTAAGTTATGAAATATGTTTGTATTTTATGATTTTTATTTTTGACTACCTAATAGAGTTGTTTCTATATTGATTTTTGCCTTTTTGTTACCTTCAGGAGTACAAAATGTTACTGGAATTTGAATAATAAAAAAGGCCTGAAATACTTTTGTACAGCTTATTATATTTTTCCCATTATTCTGTATCTTCAAAATATTTTATTATTTTCATATAATTTTTTTATTAAAATAACACTACCATAAAATTGCTATTAAATTTTTATATCTGTTTAATGATGTAAAACTCTGATTTACAGAGAAACAGAGAATGCACCACGTGGTGGGACAGCAGGTTTTAGAGCTCCTGAAGTTCTGCTGAAACATAGACAACAAACTACAGGTTTGAAAAAAATTATCATTTACAAATTTATAGTTATAGAATCAAATCAAATAGTGTATATGAAAAGCATATATACTGTTGCAGCATATAAAAACAAAATTCTGAAAACATTCTTTTTACAGTTTATTAACTAAAATATAAGTAAAAGTTTGTTTCTATAATCTTATTTTTTTATGTTGGATAATGGCTTTTTGTGTGTGTTTTTGCCAATGCTAAAAGTTAAATTGTTTTTTTATATCAGCAAAAATAAAAAAAAATAAAACAATGTGTATATGCTTTCACAGATATCTGCATAATGCAGCAGATGAATAAATATATGCATATAGTAAAAAACTCGCATCTTAATAATAAGTTCCAGTATTATTTCTGGAGCCAGGAAACCTGAGCTACATATTCTTGGATATACACGCAGATCACCATTCCATTTTTCTCCATTATTTTTGCTCATAATCTCAATATTCTTAACCAAGATTGTTTGGGAAGGTTTGCAGCCAAAGAAGAAGGGGGGGGGGGGGATGTTTTTCCGAAAATTTGACAAAAAAATAAAAATATAGAGATTTAATTTTTCTTTTTTACAAATAAGATAATTCTTTGTTATGATTGCCATGGTTTTTATTCAGTTGCTTAAACTGTTAGAATGTCAGTTTTATGCCAGCAGTTATGTATTGCCAGATTGAAAGAATTGCCTAGTGCAAATTTTTCTTGAATTTGTTATTTAAAAAGTTTTCATTTCCCAAAACTTTGAAATCTTTAAACCTATTCACTCCCATCGCCTTGGAGAAAAATTTACCATCATAGTAACACAGTTCTTTACAGTTGTAATAAATTGATAAAGAACCTGTGTGATTTAAGGCTCATGTAACAAAATGTGGGCACCATATGATGTGGCATTAGTGATAAAGGATTTAAGTGGTAAAATTTCTTTATTTCTGAACAGTTAGATATATTTTTAAGCTCTTTTAAATGTAATAAAAGAGAATTAAGATTGCTTTAAGAACTTTTTTTTTATTTGCAATATTCTATTTAAAGAATTAAATGTTTAATTTTATAATAAATGTTTTTTAAATAAACAATTATTTTTTAATGAACCTTTTTCTTCATGTTGAGTTTCAAGTAGGCTTTCATTCATGCAAACTAGATGTTGTGTGGAAAACTAACTACTAAATGCTTATTTCTTTTATTAATCTACTTATTTAATTATGATTTTTCCTTATTTCCTTGCCTAAAACTTTGAATTCTTTCTGGAAAATTTTCTACTAATATGGAAAATAATCCACAGATCAGGAACTGTGATAATTTCTTTTATTAATCTAATTTAATTATGAGTTATGTTGAACATCAGCAATTTCTTGATCATGTAGGTTACTGTTATAATTTATATTCGATTAACATTTTTTAATGTGTATAAATTGTTTATCAAATAATTGCTATACCTTTTTTTGAGGCTATTGTTCTTTAAAAGAAATTGTATCTTAATTGCAGTTGAAAAGAAGAAAACAATTTTTAACATGCAAATATGTTACAAGTTTGCTCTAGTATTTTAACTTGCATATCATCATCATATGAAATTGTTTTCCTATGTTTAATAAGATTCTGTACTTCTGCTGTTTTATTTTTTTTATTGAAAATCTATTCATTTCTTTTTCAGCAATTGATGTGTGGTCAGCTGGTGTCATCATGCTGTGTATTCTCAGTAAGAAATATCCATTTTTTCGAGCTGACGATGATCTTACAGCCTTGGCAGAAATAACCTTTTTAGTTGGAACAACAGAAATAAAAGTAGCTGCTCATTCTATAGGTAATTTAGTTCAACATTTCATTAATATTCATCGTATATAAAAATGTCAATGTCAATAATTGTATCATCAAGTTTGAATTATTAAAACATTTTTTAAGTGCTTCATTTCATTTTATCATTTGAAGCTGACTTAGAATTTTTAATCCCCACTATTTATGTGGAAAATTGTGTTTAATAGTGGATGCATCATCAGTATGCATTTTTGTTACTGAATGAAATACTCGTAAATGGAATTTTCTTCAGTGCAAAGTTTATGTATTTCTTTTAAATTTCTCTATAAGCACTGCCATTAACACCCAGCATCCTCATTTGAGGACAGTGAGTAAAACATTGCACAGAATCTTTTCAATTTTTTAAAGTTTTCTTTGTAATTTTTAACAATGGTAGATGATGTCGCAATGAGCATTCCTGTAAATTTTTATGCAGCTGTTTCTGTTTATAATTCCGTGATTTGTTTCGCCGTTTTGCAATTTTTCAAGCCTTGCAGATGCATTTAGTTTTCACACAGCTGCATTAAATAAAAACAAGTTGAGGAATGGGGAAGTTCAGCATTTTTCAAAAACGCATGGAAGCAATCCGTATTTATAGGAAAAAATCATTCTAATTTCAAATATGGAAGTGAAATTTTGCATAAAAATTTATTTATTTAAATATTGAGGATGAAAGATGCACTAAAATAGCAGAAATTATGATGCAATCCAAAATGCACTCTCATTAGTTGAGTAGATTTTGACGTCACGTATGCCTTCCTTCACATACTTCTCTTTCGCTACTTTTATACCATGTTTTGATTCAAGGCATTTGTACTAGCTTGCATTTTAGGAGTGAAGTTTTTGGCTTTTCTACTATTCAACGTTTAATTTCATAATGGATATTGGTTTTGTGCAAGGTAAACCGGATAATTTGCCAAGGATTATTCTATAATGATGGCAAAGAAACGGGACACAAAACCCCGGCTCGTAAATTATCTCGTAAGAAAAGTTGTTCGTACGAATGCGATTAATCTAGGAATTTAAGGGCTACCATGTAAACGACAAACCCTAGATGTGCGGTGAGATAAATTTATCTACCTTTTTTCAATTGTAATAATTGAGAAGTAAATTGACTTTTTGGAGACTGATTTGAATAGACTCATTGAATCTAAATGATTTATTTTGCATCAAAAATTATTTTCTTGCACTACAAATGAAAACAATTTTCATCATCAAAAAAGTCATGAATTTAAAATGATATTTAAGATATTCTAATTAATTTTTAATAGTATTGTAATTTTAAAATATATATAAGAAACGTTTGAATATCCATGGAAATAATATAAGCAGTAAAATAATAAGAGCAAGATTTTTTTTAAATCTTAAAGAAGATGGGACAGCCTCTGTGCTACCACCCCTCAAAAGGTTAAAATATAAATTCCATGTAATCAAACAGAAGGAAAAAAACTAATTAAATTTCACTATTTGCTTTAAAAGTGATAATTAAAATCTCACCTAATACTTACGTTCAAAACAAAACAGATATTGAGTTCAATGCTGGTTTTTTACTGTGCTTCGTGATATACAATGTTAATAGATATAATATAGATAAATTACTCATCGGGTGCCATTATAGTTGTATTAACACATTTAGGAACAATACTTGTATCTTTCCGACATTATCTTATCTGATGCGGTAGTCGGAAAATATAGAAAAAAAAAGGAATATCTCTATAGCGAACGAATGGGAGCTCTTCCCTGTTTGGGCATATGTGACGTCAGCCTGCTTTGTGCCAAAATGGATCGTTTTCTCCACGTCATCTGAGAGGCAAACTTTGATTGCAAATATTTAAAAAAAAAAAAAAACCTGCCTAGAAATTTCTTTTAATGCTATTGTTCATTTTAAAGCGTTTTCAATCGAGTACAAAAATTTTTAAAAAATGCTGAACTTCCCTATTACATCTATAATAATACTTTATTTTAGAGTACTATGTTAACATTTGATAATAAATTATTTTGAAATTTTCTGTTTAAAAAATGATGTCATATAATGCTGTCCTCAATTGCGGACATTAGGCATTGCAGCTAATTTTTACACAAATTTTCAGAATCGTACTTTTATTTTGTACTTTGTTCATAATGATTGAATTAAAAACTTGTTCAATTATTTTTAAAGCAAATATTCTTATTTTATCTTTTTTTTTTTTTTTTTTTTTAAATATAGTGGAATAACCATATTTCGTTAGTTTATTAGGATTGATGAAGCTCTATAATATTTGCTTTCAGAACAAATTGAGACGAATATTATAACAATTCTACTGGGCATTGACGAGTTAACAACTGAAAAAGTTTTTGATGAAAGTGCAACAATAGCTGAATCTCATATCATAAGTGTAGTTATGATATGAGGTCCAGCTGAAAGTGAAATTTCAGATAAATTAATGAATATTATCGATTTTGATGAAGATTATGCAGATCACCTCCAACAGAAATGAAAAGTAAACTTAAAAAGACATAAGTAAAATGGTCAAAAGTTGATCCTGAATATTCAAAATCCAATAAAGAAATAAGAATAAATATAATATCGAAAGTCTTATATATGAAACGTGCCAGTTAAGTGTAACAGAAATGTTTGAAAAATTGTTCACTCAGGAAGTATATGACCGTATTTTAAATGAAAAGATTGGTTATGCTCCTGAAGTAAAAGATAATTCAGATTACTCTTCATCAAAGGATGATAATTGTGTATTTAAATGCATTTCATGAAGGTTATGTATTTTTAAGCATTTTATGTATGTATCATAGACTTGGATACGGTAATATTTGAAAATTTGTTCAGTTTATCTATAGTATTATTACCCCAAAACTAAAATTTTAACACTAAAAATACAAAATTTAGTTTATATTTTTGATGAATATTTAAAAAAATAAAATAATTTAAATCAAATTTGTCTAAAAATTCAAGAAAATGGCTTTGATTGGGCCTTTATTACAATTTTTATATGTTGTAACAAAGTTTATTGACTTCCCTAACAAGGCTAACTTTTAATCACTGAAATGCCCAGCATCTTCAGATGAGGTTGGGCTGTAATTTTAAAACTAACAAAACAATTGCTTAAATTTCACATTTTTTACTCTAAGTAGTCCATAATAACTTAGGTATGAGATATTCATCAAAATGCATTCAGCAGAATTAATTTTGGTGTTAAAGGGTTAAACGGACTTGACTTAACTTTGATTGCATAAAATGAAAACCTTAGCATCGTTGTTCAGGTAAAAGTTGCCAAGTCCAAAACCATAATTTCAAGATGTAGTCAGTTTAAACTTAATTAATTTTTGAGACGTAATAATGAATATTAAAAATTATTTTATTGATTTCTTACTCCTACGGTTGATTTACTGATGTTTAACAGGTTTCTATAATGATTAATTAATTACAAATTCTAATTAACTGCAGTAGGGTTTTTGTGGACTTGTTGACTTCTGTCTGAACGATGACAATACAGTAGAACCTCGGGAATCTGAACCCCAGGAATCTGAAATTTCAAATAATCTGAACACATTTTTTAAAATTTTCTGAAAGACTTTTGCTGAAAAACGAAAGGAAAATAAGAATTATGAATCAGAAACAAAGCTAAGGTTTATTCCTAATGTAAAAGATGTCTTTAAGGATGAATACAACTCCTTAATTAGTAGAAACGAACCCAGATATCTTCTTTTTACCCTCAACTTGTTTGCTACTGTACTGTGCGAATCACCGCATATTCTTTCAGTACACCTTCACAGAGTACCCAGAGTAGATACTCTACTGCATTTGGTATATCAAGAGTACTTTACTGAATTTCTCGGTTAATCCGAATTCCCCGGAACCTGAACAAAGGTCAGCTCCAATTAGTTCGGATTCCTGGGGTTCTACTGTAGATTCAGTACTCATCATCAGTGATGTAAAAGCTTACATTTCAGATAACACAATTTTTTATATTCGTAATCATTTTCTGTTTACTTTTCTTTCCAGGTAAATTCCTGACCATGAATTTACCAGAAACAACAGAATCTATATCAGACATCCGCAAGCAACTGGGACCAGCCCGATACCTTCAGGCCTTGTGTACCTTGATTATGCAAGATCAGCCTTGTTATGCACATACATATCCGCAAGCAAAAGAACCGATCATGCGTTGCGTGTTGTGCTACGAAATGTCTCGCCAGGTTCCACAAAGTGCCTTTGATCTCCTGAACAAATTGTTAGATCCCAACCCTCACACTCGAACCACTGCTCATGATGCCTTAATGCATCCTTTCTTCACTGAGCAAATTTAAGTACAATTAGTCTTAAGTGCTTATTATTGGTACTATGAATGGGTATATTGTATTCTACTCTGTTTTCAAAAGGGTTTGCATTTTTTTCACCTGTCATTGAAAGTTATTTATTTCTATATGTTTGTGTCTTAATTTGTTTCACAAAGCTTTCGTGATCTATTTATTCATGACGTCAAATCTAACATACAGTGAAGCACCATTTATGCGTTTTTCAGGGTGACTCATTACGTCATTGATGTAAGATTAATTCAAAATAGGAAACTAAATTAGAGAAATTACATATTAAAGTAACATTTGAAAAATAAAGACATTAGAAAATAATAGCTATATCTTATCATTTTTATTTGTACTTTTCAAATGTTACTTTAATATGTAATTTCACTATGCTATTTTATTTTCCTGTTTTGAATTGATGTGAGATGATGTATATATGTAAAGATGTATGATCAAAGTTTTGATAAACCACTGCGATTATTACAGATTTAATGTTGCTAATACTAATTCATTTGAAAGTTTTTTAAAGATATTCCTATTATATTACTGCATAGTTTGTAAACAATAATTAAATTTTGAATTTAAACATTTATCACAAAAGTGAAAAAGGCCATACACTTATTGCATATCTTGAGTACTAAATATACATTTCTTTTATTTTATGTGCATCCAGGTAGGCATTTATTTGAAAATGGTGGAGAGGTAAAGGATGTTAACACCCTTGCTTTCTACAAGACATTTCCTCCTCAAAAGAAATGGCAAAAAAATGGCCAGGGCAGAAAATTTGTGAATTTTAGAAAGGGGACAAAACAATGCGTAATCAAAGATTTGTATCATACAAACAATTATTTTATTATTACATTGGTTACAAATGAATCGGGACCGTGATGAAACAATGTATAAATGAGAAACATATAAACAGTGCTTTACTATGTTCGATTTCCTGTCATTGCAAGATTAAAATTGTAGGCTAATTTCAAAATAAATCCAAGTAATATTAAACGAGACTTACGAAATGTTGTGTCTTCCGTTGTCACCCCAAGTGCTTTGTCTTTAGGAATGAAATTAGTTTTCTACAATAAAATGGGGAGGGGGGGACCTGATTTGAAATTGATTGGATGCATTTGTTTATAATGTACTTTTGGGATTCTTTTTTACTTTTATGGTGCTTGTAGGTATTTTGAATGTGCTTTTGTGATGGTGTATTTAAATATTGTACCTGAATAATTAAGTAAGTGTCTTTTTTTTCTTACTCTGTCACTTGAACAGCTAACTGTTATCACTTTTGATAACGAATTTTTTTTTAATTGCACATTTTTAGAATGTCAACTTTCATTAATGGTGATGCTTTTGTGGTTAAGCATATCTTTTCATGCTGTTGTCACTTTCAGAGCTATCAAACGTCTGCATCACTCATTTTGTACACCATTTACAGCTACCATTTTATGTACCTGAAATAATATTTTCTATGTGGCTTTCAATATGGAAGATTTTCATTTCATATTGAGAAACTTCTTTCTATGCTGTAATAACTTTGTATTTATTTCATGGAGAGTTTCTTCTCTAAAGAATACTGTAACTTTTTTCTAAGTTAATGTGTATTTATACATTCACTGATATTGACTAATTTAATTTCTGTGTTTTACATTACTTGTTTGTTTTTTTAAGCAACTGTTTAGCACTGCCATTTCTAGTACAGACAGCATAACACAATTGCGTATTGGCTTATGTATAGAATACTCAATAAATAGGTGCTGAGAAAATGGAGAAGTAAAAGTGTTTTTAAGAATTCTTCATGGCACAGGCCACAAAGAATTTTTCTATGGCTGTTATTATTATTATCATCTTTTTCATTTTTATGTGTGACGTTTGCTTTCCATGGCATTTACTTTTCATCCATCATTAAAAGTAAACCTGTCACTTCAATGTCGCCTGATTATGTGAGTCTTTTATAACTGTTATTTTTCACTGTAAATTTTAATGAGCTTTAGATTCTTTTTGTATATTTCTTTGTCACTGATATTGTATGATTTCTAAAAATGCTTAAATACAGTGGACTTTGTATTATTCATATGTGTGAAGTGATTTCTTTTGACACTAATACATATCCTGTGTTGTAAGATAGCTTATTGCTGTCTGAAATCTTCATGTGACTTGGAGCAATTTATTTAAATTTTTATCTTCAAATGTAACAAAAAATTAAGTCTTGTGCAAGTGAAATAGGAAGTAGCCAATGGCATATCCATTGTTTACTTCCTATTTCACTTGTGTTTAAATTTATTTTTCTGGATTTTTTTATCTCTAAATTTTCAAATCAATTCCACTTGTGCCTTCCATTCTTCATAAATATTATTTCATT